>PVIU01004421.1:0-127301 GCA_004026605.1 Ondatra zibethicus | reverse complement strand
GTCCTTCCCTTCTCCCTTCTCCTTCCCCGTCTCCCCTTCTCCCCCCACCCTCACCTCTATCCCCACCCCCATGCTTCCAACTTTTGCCTGGCGATCTTGTTTGCTTCCAATTTCCAGGAGGAGCTATATATTTTTTGGGGGGGTTCACCTTGCTATTTGGCTTCTTTGGGCTTGTGAGCTATAAGCTTAGTGTCCTTTGTTTTATGGCTAGGGTCCACTAATGAGTGAGTATATACCATAATTGTCTTTTTGGGTTTGGGTTACCTCACTGTTTTCTGTTTCCATCCATTTGCATGCAAAATTCAAGATGTCATTGTTTTTTACCACTGAGTCTGATCTCTAAAATATACAAAGAACTCAAGAAACTAGACATTAAAATTCTAAATACGCCAATTTAAAAATGGGGTAATGATCTAAACAGAGAATTCTCAACAGAAGAAGTCCGAATGGCCAAAAGATACTTAAGGTCATGTTCAACTTCCTTAGCCATCAGGGAAATGCAAATCAAAACAACGTTGAGATACCATCTTACACCTGTCAGAATGGCTAAAATCAAAAACACCAACGATTGCCTATGCTGGAGAGGATGTGGAGTAAGGGGAATTCTCATCCATTGCTGGTGGGAATGCAAACTTGTGCAACCTCTTTGGAAATCAGTGTGGCGGTTTCTCAGGAAATTGAGAATCTACCTACCTCAGGATCCAGCAATACCACTCTTGGGAATATACCCAAGAGATGCCCAATCATACTACAAAAGCATTTGTGTGACTATGTTCATAGCAGCATTATTTGTAATAGCCAGAACCTGGAAACAACCTAGGTGCCCCTCAATGGAAGAATGGCTCAAGAAAGTGAGAAAGAGGTTTTCAAAGGGGAGCCTAGAGACAGATGTAGTTAGAGAACCAAAATTAACTGCCCACTTGAGTTATTTCATTCACCTACTATCCTAAGACAAAAATCAAATATGATCTGATGAGATTTTTGTGAACCAAGTCAGTGATAATTGATTTCACAGCTAAGATAAATTCTCATGGAAAGCTCCATAATTGCTTAAGTATGAAATGCCTGTGGCTTGAAACAATCAATTTATATTCTTCTCTTATTGGCTTTCAAATTAAAGTCTGAAATGAAATAGGAGCATGATCTTCTACTTGGATAACTGTTTCTGCCTTTACTGGCAGGGAAATGGTAAGTTTGTGCTCTAGGGCTTTCCGAAATGTCATCAAAATACTTTAGAAGGATTCTTCGTGCCTGAGACACCTATGTGTAGTCTGTATGTATTTTTCTAGAAAATTAAGCATTGTTTTCCTCCACAGCCTTTCGTGTTTCAAACAAAAGAATTGATAGAATCAACTGGCAGTCTAGAATCAGCCTTCTCCCAAAGACTTAGAATGGAGTTGTATCTTAAGTTGCTGGGGATTTGGGTCAAAGTGCCTGAAGCCCTGATGTCCAGAGAGTTTTTGTTCAAAGGCTGCAGTAATAAATGAGCTCAACAGGGCTGTGAAGTTCAAGAACAAAATGATATTATGTCCTTCACAGGAAGTCAGCTTTGCTTTTAGGGCTTCAGAACACATCACCCTCTCCCCACCGATTTCCCAGACTGATTTGCTGATGAGGAACCACCCGCTTTCCCCTCACTAGCCCACCACATCCCCACTATCTTCTTCAAACAAACACTGTGTCTTGGGACTGGAGTATGCCTCCACTTAGGAAGCCTAAAACAGCACTAGCCAATGTTTATTGATAACAGGGAAACAATCACTACTTTTACACACGCTACAGAACAATATATGATTTGTTCTAAAACACGGCCTTGACATGGGCCGATGTTGCAGGAAGTGTCAAGAAAAAGTCCAGCAGAGGATCAGCCCATCTTGAACAAGACTAGCATGAAGGACCAATCTTTAGACATGTGCCTGACTGTTCACAAATAAGACTGGACTCTATATTAAAGATTTCCTTTTTCCTCCTTGAAGACTCAGGAGTCATTCTGAAGGGAAAGAAAGTGGGTCTCTAGGTCAGAACTGGCTTGACTTGGGCTTTTATTTTCAATAAAATCCATTCTAGTTATTTCACAGAAGGGTAGATTTAAAAGAATTACGTGCAGGAGCTTCCATTCAGGCAGTGTGGTTTGGGGCAGCATGACATCCCCAGGCTGAGGCCATCAGAGAGGTGGCCGAAGGGTTAGGTGTTTGGGTCAGTGCGAAGAACTTCTTCAGAAGTGAATAGTAGGATTTGAAAACTTCCCTAGCTGGGTCTAGTCTGAAGGAATTTTTTGAGTCCCCCAAACCCTTTGGCAATCTTGGAAGTCCTCCCAACTAAGGGCATATTTTAGTGACAATTGGAATAATCAAGTTTTTTGAGATGACCTTCAGAATACTGTCAAACAGTCTGCCTGTCAAAGAGAATAAAATGGTATCAAGCAGTAGAAGAAGCATGAAAAATCCAAGGAGGATTATTCTTCAAGCCCACTGCTATTTAAATCCATTGGCAGATGAATAATGGGTCCATGGCCCTCACTGGCAGACACGGTATTTCCTCACGTCGCCAGTGTGGCCATACACTGCCCTGCTCTGCTGAAGCAGACCCTTGCCCAGGACTCTTCAGTGTGGAAGGAATAAACAGGCTTTAATTCAGAGGCAGACTTGGATATGCATGGCTGTGTGAGGATCACTGGGCAGCCCCCAATCAAGTGCTCATTGTAATCCCAACTTTAAAAGCAGCAATCTGCAAGCCAGGATTCTTTTCCATAACTTAATATTTCATATGTACTCTATTTTATTTTCTGTCAGCCACTTTATGGTAGTGTCAACATACTCATAAAGAATGTTCTTAGAGGCCATACCTTCTGAGAAAAAAAATTGCTCTGGAAATCCCAACCATATATCTTGCTTAAATGATAGGATTCTGCTTCAGTTTGCTGCGTTAATCCAGGGGAAACTCCTGGCATGTGTAATTAATTTTAATTAACACAGAGCCCCTCAGCAAAAGGAACTGACATGGCGCACACTTTGGTAGAGAATGTGAGTCACGCTTTGTGTTAACCCAAGCAGATGCCTGATTTCGTAAAGAAAATATTTACAAAGTCTAGCTGTAGTGAGTGTCTCCCCAGCCCCTTTATTTTCCTTTTCCGATTTTGAAACTGCCTGTGTTTATTTCTTGGATTCTGGGGAAAGTGCTCTGCATATACAGAAAGATATTCCCCAAAAATGTGATGCTGAGGAACAGTTTTCATTACTTAGATCTCACTGCCTTTACTTTCAGTGTCTATGTTAAATCCATACCTCACTACAATCATTTACAGGCCTAAGTATGACCCATGTGGGGTTTATACAATTAGATAATAAACCAGAGTCATTTGAATATTATAAAATGGTTTTGCTTTAGAGAATATTGAGTGCTTACGGCGTATGTGCCTGAGTCTGTGTGTGTGTATGTGTATGGTATGTGTACACATGTATACGTGGTGTGTGTGTATGTATGAACACATGTTGTTTGTAGTGTGTATGTGTGGTACACATGTGTGGCGTGTGTGTGGTATGTATGTGATGTGTGTATGGTATGTGTGTGCACATGTTGTGTGTAGTGTATATGTGTGGTGTGTGTATACATGTGCGGCATGTATATGTGTAGTGTGCATGTGTGTGTGAACATGTGTGTGGCATGTATGTGTGTGTAGTGTGCATGTGGTATGTATGTGTGTGTATTTTAACCAGTGAATTAGCATAGATATCTCAATGTGTTTGATCTTCTGGGAAGATTATAAATAAGATCTGTATCAATAATGCCTCAGTGTGGTTTGGGTACCCTTTCTCACTCAAAATTTATTAATGACCCCAGAGAGTCTTTACTGATGGTTGTGAGCCACCATGTGGTTGCTGGGAATTGAACTCAGGACTTTTGGAAGAGCAGGCAGTGCTCTTAACCACTGAGCCATCTCTCCAGCCCCCCCCCCGAGAGTCTTTGTATGTGTTTTATGACTTGTATCAGGAACTTTGTAAGCCTACTGACTTCACATTGCCACTTGAAATTGACTTTTGCACATAGTAGGATCATTAGCCAGCAGACTAGGCAGATGCTAACCTCAGAAAGTCAGCTGACAAACATTTGTCAGCCTGCCATCAGTTAGAGCCATTATTAGGAAATAAAAATGAGAAAAATTTAAAATACTTATTAATTCACCTAAAAGTAGCCATTTCATGTTAACACAAATAGTACGTTTTTAATGGAAAAATACTTTTAAAATTAGTGAGAAAAGTGGCATTGTTTTTACAATCCTGGAAACCTCTTTAATGTGTGGCTTAATATAACACAGCTGGATCCTTGTATCTGATTCTGCTTTTAATCTGCTACAATATGTTGTTTTGGTTGAAATATATGGAGAAAATCTGGCCTGATAGAAATCTATAGTTGGAAAGTGAAAGAGTATTTTAATAACTTTTCCAGATAACTGTGGGTTTTCCACATTGATGCTGCACCAGAACTCAACAAGTGGTACTTTCTCAAGTTAGTAGCACTGTAGTTTGAGATGCCGTCAGTGAACCCTGTGACATGCTATCTACATCCATCAGTCTGCTGTGCAGTCTAAGCTGATGCTTCGCTTTGGAGTAACTTTCTAATTTCATACACAGCTGTCCCTTAGAAAACACTGGTTCACCAGTTTATAGATGCCTTCCGAGTGTTTATACATTGTGCTATACTGTAGTTAAGACTCATATTCATTATTATCACGACCAATCTCATTGGTAACGAGGAAGCTGTCAAGCTGTGGTGTCAGCTGTCAGGTTTGTAATGTTTTAATGCCAAACCTTATCACTGGCCACAGATGGTGTTGGACATTTTCCTTCAAATGACAGGCTATTATTTTTGTTTATTTTTAAAATAATGACTGCCTGTCCCAAATTCAAGTTTTGAAAACTATGGATGGACTGTTAATATTTCAAATAAAATTAGGACCTTACCAGTAAAACAGCTAGTTCAGTTCAGTCCCAGAGGTGCCTTACTGGGGACAACTGGCACGCCGGAGGAGTGCTCGTACACACAACTTGTTTTGTGAAAATGTCAAATTTAATTTATAGGACAGATTAACGTATCGGCCTACACATATGAATTCATACCCTAACTAAACTGAATTATTATCCAGAATATGCCAATATAGTCCAGTTTAATCTATTGACTTGAGAGTGGTAAACTTTTCATAGAATGCGCTCTGTGAGATGCCTTGATTCATGCTGCAAAGTCCACTGCTTGTCAGAATCAATGTTACTACATTTGTTGTACAACAAGCCATCATGTTTTTAAATCTACACTTTAAATGTAGGATTTGTGGTTTTCATAAATAAAGATCTTCAAACATTAGTTAGCACTGACACCAGACAAATACAAGCGAAATAAGCAGTCACCCTTCAGATTTGTTCATTTTCAAATGAAAGTAAAATTCTACAAGTAATATTTTAACTTGTGTTTCATGGTAGCAACAAGTCTCTAACTGGAAAACTCAAACTATGTTATTAGAAAGTGACGGCAACTTCTTCATATTGACTTGGGATTTTTTGTTTTGTTTTGTTTCGTTTTGTTTTGTTTTGTTTTTTAATCCAGCAGGCACCTAGCCACCTGACAAAGCTTCCTCAGGATGTCAGTAGCCATGGGCACTCTTGGGGTCAGCTCATTACTCTGATCAACCACGTAGGTTGCTTTCCCAGCTCCTTCCTTTCTACTTTGCCAAGCTCTAACAAGGCACATCTGTCATACCGATGACATGGCTATTTCCATAATATCTGATTGTTTTATAAAAATGATCCTTAATGATTGGTTTCAAAATGATCCTACAATTTAACTGGCAGTATGGTGACAGTCAGTTGCATAAGGCAGGGTAAACTGAAGGCTCGGTGAATCCAAGAGATGCCCAAGGTAACCTTAATGTTAGTTATGTTTTAGATTGGTGGATTAGTCCTGTTTCTTTTGTATTATATTCTTTACCTCCTCAGAACAAAGCAACCTTAGGTAACTTGGTCTCCTTTTCAGCATTGTTAGAGGAGGCTGCGGTCATCCACGGTAGAGAAAATTTGTCTTCACGTTGTCTTCCTATTTTTAAACCAGCGAGTCATCTTTAAAAAATAAGAAACACAAATTTTATAAAAGTTTAAAGAGTGGGAATTTTAAGTTGAAGAGGTACAAAAACAAGAACACGTGCTTCCTGTGTTTCCACACATGTGCAAGAGGACGTGTAGAATTTCACATGATTTCTTAGATGATAATGAAGTATAAAAGTCATGGCGAGTACAACAAAAGTACCTGTTAAAAACAGCAGAAGTAGAGAGGACAAATGAGTCAATCTCTAACAATGTGCGTGCCTGCCATTAAAACTTTTAGACCACATGAGAGTATGTAAGTTCACCTTCGACTGATTGGTCAAATAATGACATCATCAGACACCATATGACATCTAGAAAACACCCTTGTATACTTAAACAAAATAAAAGTGAAAAACCAAGCTAATCTGATGAAAATTCCCTTGACCTTGAAAACCCTTGAAAAGGCTTGGGAAAATCCTGAACCAGCCAAAGGGCTGTTAAGTTGCATTACTATGAAGGGGCACTTAGGCAAGACTTGACATAATGATTTAGAGGGGTCACATTAGTTTAACAATTATTTTCAGGTCTTTGAGGGACATGAAACCTATTGCATAAGTTAGTCTGGTTTTAAATCTCTTAGTTTTGAAAAATTAAGAATGTACTACTTACCAATGAACTTCAAAATGTCCCCTACACGCTGTCTCAAAGCACACATCTGGAAAGTCAAACTCATTTCAGGCATGATAATAGAGGGGTTTATCTTAGCAACCAAAGCTGCCATTCAACCCTTCCCACTCATCCCCAAACAAGAGAACCAAACAATGACAGACGTCACAGAGTGAGCATTTGTTTCTCTTATTTACCATTTCTCTTTGAGTTGTGGTACAAATAAAGGTGGGTTCAAGGGGAAAAAATTGTTAAATAGCTCAAGCTTGAAAAAGAGAAAGATGCTAGTGTGTTGAAAAGGATGTGGAGAAATAAAGATGTGACTAGTAATGATGACTGTTTATCACCAAGAATATCTCATGCCCTGAACTTTAACTCTATCCAGAGGGAAAAGGGACAGGCCCCAAAGTGGGAGACTACTGTAGTAACTACTGTAGTAAATATGCCAAGTCCCTCTTTTCTTCTCTGCCTTCCTCCATTTCTTCTCCTTTACTCTGAGAAGTCTGACAAGTGATGAGAGGCAGGAAATATTGAGCTCTTATTGGATGGACTTATACATTCCATATATGTAGAAGGTTATTTGGTTAATGTCCTTCATTACAAATAAAAACCAAACTGGGCGGTGGTGGTGCACACCTTTAATCCCAGCACTCAAGGAGGCAGAGGCAGGTGGATTTCTGTGAGTTCGAGAACAGCCTGGTCTACAGAGTTCCAGAACAGCCAGAGATACACAGAGAAACCCTGTCTCGAAAAATCAAAATAAAAAAATAAATAATAAAATAAATCAAAAGCCTCTGGAATTATTATAGTTATCCTAAAGCCCTACATTTTCAAACTTCATGTGGTAAAAGATAGTTTTCTTGCAATTTTAAATTACTGTGGCCCTACTGTACCTGCAAGTATGTATTTTGCAGTGCATAAATTCACTTATAAGGCTAAAACACCCAAACTGGTCTAAACCCTACCAATGTGATTAGTCCACTGACCATGAAATGTCATGGAGGTGGCAAATTACCATAAGACGCTTCTAAGAGCTTATTCTCTGTTCCTGTACTCACGTCATTTTAGACCAATGGACAGCAGTTCTGAGACACGATGGAGTGTGCTGACGCTGGCCGTCACAAATATAAGGTTGAATTTGTAAATCACACTGCGCAGTCCAGGTTAATTATCCTTAGCTGCTATGACCTGGTATTCGGGTGGCTATTTCTAGATGCACAAGTGAGTCAGATGCACTAGTTATAGTAGTAGAATAGGACCCACAAGTAGAATCATCCAATAATACTCTATATCTTCTATAACAGACAGAATTATGTTGAATTATCGGATAGAATTCAAGAGTATATTAGGCACAATTCTCTTCTGCATGACCATAGAACAATAGCACTAATTCTCCTAGTTTGTCACTAAAATTCCTGCTCAGTAGTGATTTTCAACTGAATTTCATCTTCTTATGATCCAAGGAAAGCATTTGCATTTTACTGTTATAAAGATGCCAAGCCCCCTCATGAGCGAGAGCAAAGTAAGGAAGACACTGTTATTTCAACACTCCTCTTCTAGAGCCGTCTTGCCT
Source organism: Ondatra zibethicus (assembly GCA_004026605.1). NCBI lineage: Eukaryota > Metazoa > Chordata > Mammalia > Rodentia > Cricetidae > Ondatra > Ondatra zibethicus. Next base: position 118,988 of record PVIU01004421.1, on the reverse strand, counting down.
TGCTTACTCTGTCAGCTCTTATCACAGAACAACTAGTGTTTCATCCCCAGAGCTTGGTTGGTCTAAAACTCTTGGAAGCAAATACTGACTTTCAACTCAAGAAAATTCAGAGAGCACAGTCAAGGCAAAAGAGCAGAGAAAGCAGCTGCCGGCGCTGATCTCCTCAGGGGCACTTGCCTCCTATGAGACCATATGCTGTATACTATGCCAATCATCTATTGCTACAATTTTCATTTCCTATACATTTCTCATTGAATCTTTCCTTGAAGCATTTTATGTTTACCATGGCAAAAATTATGGAAGTCTTGAAAGTTGTCCTATGGTGTCTTTTTGATCTTTCCAGACAACTGAGTTAGTGATGTGTTTTAAAATAAAAGACTCAGAAAAGAAACAACAAGTTCTCTATCAGAAAGGGGCTTATGATCATTCAGACATTAAGAATGTTATTATTTTATTCTTTTATTGGAACTTTTCAAAAAATGGAATAGGCAGCTCTTGAGCTAGTCAGCCTTTCTCACAAGAACAACGCGAGAATAAGTTGGCTAGTACAACATCAAGAGGACATGATCGTAATTTATCTTTACTCTTAAAAATAACTAGTACACTATTAATAATTATTTGGGATAGCATGTGGTATTAGACCAGGGCTGTCTAGGCAAAACAGAGTGAGCGATGAGTCCTTACAGTAGTTTTGACTTGCATGACCTTTATGGCACATACTCACTTAAAAATGCAAACCTGTTTTAACTCAAAATATTTTACCACAATTTTTATAACTTACTTTGCTAATATCTCCTAATCTAGGTGAAGCCAGAAGTATATTACTATAATGCGTTGTGTTTCAAATTCTATTTGATAAGATTTACATGTAAATTTTATTGTAAGTTTTGCAACACAGAGACTGTATTAATTATAGAAAATATCTCATGACACACATGTATATGTATGAATGGCGTGTGCACACCCTCTTCCAAACTGGCATCCAGGAGAGGTCATGCTAATTATAATTTTCCAGACTTAAGTGTGTCGTCATCATTATTATCAAGACTTTCAACTTGCTTCTGGGATTCTTCCTAGGAACTGAATGGTAAAAGTATTTCCAGAATTGGAAATGAAGAATCTCATTTCATAGCTGATACACTGGTGTTAATTATAACAAAGGAAGTGAGAACTAAAAATCAGATGGAACACAATAGTCTCTTTCATGAGAAAGCCTGTCTTGCTATTCTGCAAGTTGTTTGGGAAGCTACACAAGTATGACAACAAAGAATAGCAGGGGGATAACTCCACATTCAAGATTTTTAAGTACTGGTGAGATCTTACTGCAAAGTTTCTTAGTAAATCTAATTTGTTATGGAATAGAAATAATCCATTGTCATATTAGTTACATTTGCCTTGCTGTGGTCATAATACCCAACAGAAAGAATTTGGGGGGATCGTATTTTGGCTCACAGTTTCAGAGGGTTGAGTCATCATGGCAAAGGAAGACAGTTGGAAAACTCAACTCAGTTCACAGCAGTTGGGCCATGTGTGGGATGATGTCCTCTTACCCTGACAGAACAGGAACCAGAGTGAGACAGAAACCAAAAGCTGGGGAAAACTTACAAAGACCTCCTAGGGACCTATTTCTGTCAGCTAGTCCCAACTTCTTAAAGGTTCCACAGCCTCCGAAAACAGTGTCACCAACAGAGAAGCAAACATTCAAAACGTGAGCTTCTGGGTGTATTTCAAATTAAAAACATTTCTTTTTTTTAAAAATGGCTTGGAAATTATCTTGGAGGAAATAAATAGGGTGGAGGTGAAAATTACCCAGCATCTGAGAACTTGACTACCTCACCGCTTATGTTTTAGGCTATGCAGTGGGAGTAACATAGCCCACAAATGCTCCTTATCATCCAGATTTATGGATTGGAGTGTACTGGAAAAGAGAAGGATCTGCCTGTCAGTGATGTACTACAACAAATGAGGTTTCTTAAGTTCCCAATTTCCTAAAATCCCAGTGCTCAGACCCAGTCTCAACATCTGTGTAAATAACCAGAAATACATCACAAAAATGCCAGCCTTGCAGCTCAGAGGCACTTGGGTGGTGCAAACACCGCTCGAAGATTTCACGGGACTTTAGTAGTAATTAGGAAAATTGCAGAGTAATTGCAAAGAGGAAAACATGAGGTGCTCTGTGAGTTTTGTGGAAAGCTATCCAAACTCTAGTTTTTATAGACTCTTGGATTCCAGTCAAGTGTGGCGTGTGAAAAGGACTCCGGAGTCTCTGCAAGGTAGTCTTTAGAGAATCTAAGAATGTGCTGATGTGGTCAGATAGACAGCACAGCACCAAGAATAGAGAACCTCGACTTCAGTACAAACAAAACAAAACAAACTGTGTTTTCCAACTTATGGACCATTAAGATTTCCCAGTCAATTGCAAAAAAAAAATCAATAATAATCAGAAGAGATCCTATATAAGGTCACCAAAGATAATTGATAAAATAAGAGAATTGCCTTTTTGTGTTCTTAGCAGAGAAGTTAGGATGTCTCACTCTGGAAAGATGAGGTGTTCTCAGCATGCTAATGTCACTTGATCATTTGACAGTAGTCCACCCCACTCCGTGAGATTGTAAACTCCTGGGAGAAAATTTACCTTGGATAAAAACAGAGGCCATGCTGAAGTTCTATACTGAAGTTCTATTGATTGTGGGCTTAGATTACATTAGGCCAGGAGGTGATGTAGGCATCACCCATGCAGTCTGGATGAAACGATGATTGCAGTACAAACCAGCCTGCTACTGCAGGAAAGCATTTCTGAGCTGAGACATTGGTGCCAAGGAAAACCTCTTGGCCATCCCTGTTGTTGCTATCTTCACTCTCAGATGCAGACTATAATAGTGATCCCTCCACTGAGGTAGAATTATACAGTCTCGTAGTTTGTTCAAAGAACTAAAGAATTAAAATGGTATAGGGGTTCATAATGAATACTACACAGCCCATTTTCCTTAGGTATGAAATATCCCTTTCTTCAAAGTCAGTATTTCTAGCAAAAACAAAAAAAATTTACAGATGCTAAGTATTGATCACAGATTAAGGTTTATAGCGGACCTTACTGTTTGCAGTCGCCTTCAGGGTGGTGCTCACCACTCCACTCTCTCTCCCACAAGCCACAGGGGTGTCTGTGATTCACTAGCCCTTTTCCTCATGAACACCCCTCCTGCATCCTGCCTTCAGTGACAGTCAGGCGTCACAGCATGTGACTTGTTGCATAAGCACGCAGTCTGAGGCTGTGTCCCCGCTGCACACTGGCTTCCCGCCTTTCAAGTTCTGCAGCGTCCCTATAATAAAGCCAGCACATGCTGACCAGAGGGCAGCCCAGCAGACCACAGTGATCGCTTTAATTTGGAGGTTAAAATGTTCTTTCCCTGGTAGTCTCTGTTGTCACTGTGACTTTTCCCAGGAAATGAGATCAGCCTGCCTATGCTTAACCCATGGAGTCAGGCCAACTTTTCCTTTTCCTATTTCTTTTTATCCCTCTGTTGCTAAAATTTTCTTTGCTTGTTTTCACTAGCAATCTAGTTTTCTAAACATTATCCTATGAGACTGTGGGTCACTTCCCTCCCTTTAGTGAGGAAATGAAGGTATGTTATAAAAGGTTAGGGGCTTTGTCACCTTAACAAGGTAAAATTTCTCTGTGAGAAAAAGCTTGGGACTCACAAGATGTTGGAAGCTGATGGGAGATATTTTAATGTCCTTTTTAATATATAATGTTTAATAATATATAATTTTTAATAAAAAAATATTTAATAATATTATATAATTAATATAGAATATATAATGTTTATATGCAAGCTTCAAAAAGTATTTAACTGAGTAGATAGTAAAATATTCTACCCAATGCATGGAGTTTTACATATGGGCATACACAGAGTCTGCTAGTGTATACGTGTTTGCTCTTAAGTAATTCCCACATCAGTACCAGTTAACTAGCAAGCACATGTGCTTGGACATTTCAATGTTGCTGTCAGTCTTAGCTTTAAGTTGGATCCCATATACCCTTGTGAGCAGTGTTGTCATAGAAACACTAAAAGAGCCTTCTTCCTACATCACTGCTGAAGGTCTCACATGTACCCAGATAGTTCTGATAGTACATTAGTATCCATCGTATAATAAATGAGACATCTTAGGGTCCAAGTTTCTTGCTCCTATGCATTAAACCCATATCCTATTTCCTACCTACTTAGCCCAGTTTAACTCTGAACACTGGATTCCGCACCCAGATAAAGTTCTCTTGCATTCTCTGAGCCACTCAGACCCAACACATCCAGGTCCTTCCTGAGCCCGCACTCTTCCTCACATTCCACAGTCAGTTGCTCAGAAACACATGCTGGCTGTCCTTTCAAGAGTTTGCTGAGTAATCAACTTTGTCTTTTCATCCCCTCGTCTTCATTCTGCTGCTCTCCAGCTCAGTTCAGTGCTTTTTCTGTTCTCTGCACTCCACAATCACGATGCTTTTCGTGCAACAATCACAAAGATGCTTCCGGAATGCACATGACTGCATCACACAGCTCTCTGCTTAAATCCCTGCCATGTCTCTGCACCAAGCTCCACACGAAAGCCAACTCCTTCTCACATGCTACATGACTTCTCCATCTGCCTCTCTGAGTTCAGTTCTAACTAGTCCATGTTTCTCCCCACTCCAGGGACATTTTCCCCCTTTGTTTCTTGGCTATGCTAAGCTTGCCTCTGTCTGTGGACTTTTGTAATCATCAGGAATGTTCTTTCTTAAAACCTCCATGGGTTGTACCCCTCTCCCTTCAATTCCTATCTCTTTTCAAATGTCACTGCTTCATGTTTTAACCACCAACATTCTGTCTCTCTTACTCTATATTATTCAACACTGAGTATTTAGTAATACTTTTAATTCAGCTTTTGTTTTTTCATTGTTATATCAGTGCCTGGAGCTTGAGTAAATAAATGGAAGAGAAAATAAATATTGATATCTTGGAATAGCTTCTTGATGGATTTTATTCTCTTAATCTTAAGTTTCTGCCAACATTTTTAAAAAGATAAGTCCATGTTGTATAAAGACATTTCTTAAAAATGGTAGTAAATACTTATGTAACACCTCATGCCTTACATCACACTTTCACATACATATGTGTGTTAAATGTTCAAAAAGTCATCCCAAAAGATATCCTGGTTAATAATAAGAAATAATAAAATGTTCATGAAATCATATAAGGAAATTCATTGAAACCCAAGCTTATGAAAATTAACAGTATCTGTGTTTTATGCACATATAATGAGGAAGGGGGAGAAGAGGTAATGTGACAAAAAGAAAAAAAGACTCAGATAAAAGGAGTAGTTGAAGCCGAACATCATCAATTAGGTTACCCCGAGAAACTACTGCAGTGGAGGGAGGCCAACTGAAGAGTGGCATCCGATACCTGGAGACTGGAGTAGGGGAGGCCATGGATAGATAAAAAAGTGAATTTGGGAAATAGTAAGTTTGGCTTTTATGGAAAGAATCTATTTAAAATTGAAAATTACTAGAAATGAATGTAGTGATTGTGGGGGGGTGACAATTGGAAGAGCAGCACAGTTTGGGAAAATTTAAAGCTACGGGACTAGAAGTCTCACTGGATCTTTAGAAGGGAGCTGCTGATAGTTCCATGGAGAACATGTTTTTAAGGAAATACAGTGTGAACTGGAATGGAGGAAGGTGAGACACTTAAGAGAAGCCTGGGATTTGATGGAATGTTCTTAGAGATAAAAACAGGATGCATTCCAGAACCATCCATTTGAAATTGGTTTCTTTCAGACATAGCTCACAAATTAAGCACCATGATACCAATCTCAAGAAGAGAATCACCAGGAAAGACTTCCCAATAGATGTTATGTGACATGAAAGCCAGTGTCCCCATTTCCTCAACGGACACTATGTCAAACTGGGTTGGAAAGCTGCACACTCCTGTGTCAGCTCTTTGCCTCTACAAAGGCCTTCAGAGCTTGCACTGTTGACATATCATGTCATTTGGCACTGTGGATTATTTTGTAGAGAATAGTTATAAGTAATTATTAGAGTTCAGATCTTTAGCAGCAATGGTCATTTTAGGCTACGTCCCCTTCAATTCACTGGTTCCCCTCGGCACTGTTTCTGTCTTTCTCTCATTTCTACTTTTATGGCATTTTAAAATGTAGCTGCAACATGTGATAGAAAATGTGCACTGTTTTTCTGGCCTAATATATCAACATTTAATTCCATCTACTTTCCTGAAAATGTCATGGATTGTTTGTTTTGGCCAAATAATACTCTGTTGTGCATTACACCTTTCCTTATACATTTTAGGCTGTTTTTATAACTCAGCTATCAGAAATGGTGCACACAGGTAGCTCTGCTGTGTGTTGATTCCTCCCAAGAGTGGAACAGCAGGATCATATCATGGTTCTAGTTTTAGGGCTTTTTGCTTCTTGGCCTTTTGCTTGGAGGCATCTTAATGCTGCCTTCTACAGTGGCTCAGCTAATGTATATCCATACCAACAGTATATAAAGATTTCTTTTCCCGGCACTTTCTGACTAACATTGTAATTAGTAGTTTCCGTGATAACACCCATTCTGACTGGGGGAAGAGCTCGTACTTTAGACTTACGTTTTCTTCATTGCTAATGATAGCAAACTTTTATGTGTTTAGCAGCCATTTGTAGTACTTCTTTTGATGACTTGTTTAATTCATGTTGATTGTACTTTTTAGTGTTGGGTTTTATTTAAGTTATTTATGTGTTCATGAGGCACTTGCTTGTCAAATACATAGCTGGCAAGGATTTTCTTACCTTCTGTAGGCTGTCTCTTGATTCTGGTCATTGTTTCCCATGCTATGCAGTGACATTTTCATTGCAAGCAATCCTGTTTGTTGGCTCTTGGTAACATGCCCTGCTGTGTTCGAGTTCTATTAAAAAATATGCTGCTTCTGTCTTCAGCGATTTCCATTGGCACTTTTAAAATTTCAGGTATTATGTTAGGACCCTTGAACCATTTTAAATCAGCTTTTGAATGGAGTAAGAGCTGATTGATTTTCATTTTACAAGTGGATATCCAAGTTTTTCTGCTGTTGTCACCTTAAACACACCTTCCCACGGCCTTTTAGAATCATCTGCCACCACTTCAGTCACCTCAAAGCACTCTCCATTTCCCTCACTCATGAGCACTGTCATGAAATCCTGAACCTGGCACTGTGTTTGGATGGATTTTTGCCTACACAGAGTCCAAGGCAGAGACTATTTGCATTCTTTATCTGAACGGGTTCCCTATGCTGCTTCCTGAAGCCTTTTCAGTCTCTCCTTGAGTATCTTCATGCCTGTAGAAATCAGAGTCAGTGTCGATTTTATTGAGATTTGGGAGGGTCCTTGTCCCAGCTTGGCAGGAATAAGGTAAGCGTCGTTAGTGTCGTTAGGAAAGTGCTATGTCGTCTCTTTCCTCGGCTGATTTTTACAAGAGGTTTCCTTTGTGTTTTCCTTGTGGTTTAAAATGTGCTGTTGCTTGTTTTGCAATAGTTTTGCATACGATTTTCTCTTTTATATATTTTTTTTCACTTAAAATTAAGTCCAGTAAAATACGAAAGAAAGAGAATGAAATACTCCTGCAGCTGCTGAATTTTCCTGGAAGGCAAAGACATCTCAATTTTAAAGTTAGTCTTAAGACATGAAATCATTGTTTTTTTGAAGCAGCTGCCTAGTCAAAGACTCCTTTGTAGTGTACATATTTAAAAAAACAAATTTCAAAAACCCACTAGGGGCTTTTTAAAGAACCTTTATCTAGGTTATGAATTATTTTCAGTCTTTTGAGTAATTGCTGAAATGATGAGGTTTACTGGAATAAAACAGATGTCTGGTTTTTGTCTCATTTTAGGAGGAAGAGGGAAATGTCATTGGGATTTACTTGGTACCCTGACAGTAAAATCTAAATAAATAATTAGGGTCAGCATTCCAATCACTGTGGCACCTAAACATAAAGCTGTTAGATCAGATTCATGAGAACAGGGGTCCTATCTCTCTTAATCAGCAGGTACCCCTCAACCTAGCTTGATAATGCCTGGTGTCTAGCTTCTCAACACACATTTACTAAATTAATCAAGAGATAAATACCCTGACATCCGCTATACAGAACATGTCATGTAATTAGATACACGATGCAACCTCCTATTATTTTTTTAAAAGAGACCTAGTATGGAAGAGCCTTTTGATAGAAACTTCCAGGCTGAAGACATGAGTTGCTACGGCTTTTATTAGTTCACAATGAATGTTTCATCCTTAACTTTATATAAGTCAACTCTAGCTTTGCTCATATGTTTACCAACTTGAGGGGCAAAGATGGCCTAAGTTGAAGGTAGTTAAATTCAAGAGATGTATGAACAAGGCATTAAAGGAATGCCAAAGGGAGAATAATTAATGCAGTTAATGCTGACCGAGAAAGACTCAGGGGAAGGGGAATTTGAGTGGTTGGTGTGAGGCTGGGTAGATGCTTGCCAATGGTGAGGTCAGAGGAGGGAGTAAATAGTGCATGCAAAGGTCTAAAAGGATAAAAGACTTGCCACGGAGCTCCTGGCCACAGAGCATCGCCGCCGCTGCCATCTTCTGTTTGTCTAAATATCACTCATTCACGCAAAACACACGTCGCCATGGAAATGCTTGTTTGTTTCTTTTTTAAATTAAGAATATTATTTCTTTCTCTGTTCTTTTTTAGACTCAGTTCCGCCCTATTTTATTGAAAACTGATACACAAAGTGAATTTCCCCCGCCACAAAAGTTACCAAATAGCCAGGCTTCCTGGAAACCTAATTTGACCCACTATTCGCAGCAAACTTGCTGACATGTATGAAGATACCTAGAACCCTTCACAGGTTTGTGCTTGCAGTGTGTCAAGTTCATAGTGAGGTAAAGCAGAGTCAAACTGTATGTGACTCCATGGGACCATGTGTCTAATTCGCATCTAACTCTCTCTAGGTGTTTGGGAGTGAAAAATAAGCCTGAACTGCCAATCATCTTGGGATTGGCTTTGCTTTCTTTTATTTTGTGTAATTGGCTTCTTGATCTATAGGACACTGGCCAGGAGACATGATGCTTCCCTTTTGTTGGTGGTTCTTCATAATTTTCATTCTTTAGGGGTTTTAATGAGTCATATTTTATATTTACATAACGGTCACTGTTATTATTTAGTCATTAGCTCAAATGAAAGGTGACACAAAGAACCATCCTCAGAAATAACAAATGTGGAAGGGATAGGGGCAGGCAAACACAGCCTGCACTGTACTCTTTCCTAACATGTGATAAAACATGACTGGCATGAGCCCATGACCACTTTGTATTTATTCTTCAGATTCTAAAAATGCTCAGCTTAAGCAGGCCATTACCGCAACCTTTTATGACCTAATAAATGGGGCAGACTGAGAATAATTGTGGTTCTTTCCGTGCTTTCTTCACCAGTTGCCTTTATTCCCTTCTAATGTCTTTCGTTGCTCCAGGCTAAATAAAGTTTGGATTGCAACAACAACTTTTTTTAATGATATTGTAATATTGGCTAATTTGCCTGCTATTGGCTATGCCCAAGCAGACACATGACCAGTGGCTGTTTGGCTTGTCCTCCTATGGGGAAATAACTTAACAAAGCTAATAAGCTGTATTAAAATAAAATAAACAAATTCACATGGCATCCAACGTCACAACCACATGCAGGGTGGTTGTTGTTTATTAGCCTGAGACACCAGCCCCACATCTCCAACTGCCTACTGGGCATTTTCCCCCAGGCCTCCTGTTGCTTCATCTTTAACCCTTCTAAAATGACAACCACCAGTAATCTCCCCACCAAAGCCCTGTCTCACATGTGGAGTTTGGGGGGACAACTTCATCACACCCTTGACTTCCCTTTTGAGTAAAAATTGTTGCTGTTGCTAGTTTTAGAGGAGTATACAGGAAACAAACAGATATGGCAGGAGACAAATGGTTTTGGTTCTGAAGCCAAATTTCTTGTTCAGACTTCAGCTCTCTGTTATCCCAACCACAGCTGAGCAACCACAAGCTCCACCAGAGGACAGAACTCACCAGGACATCTGGGAATGGGAGAGAATGCCTGGGTCCTGCAGGCACAGCTTGCTCAATTACTCCTTTAAAAGTCACCAATGAAATCAGCCAGCCTCCCGCCTCTTAAGAAGAGGAAACAATGAAGACTGAGGAACCGGGCCAGAAGATCAAGTTCCCACTCATTAGCCACGCCCAACTTTTCTATTTTTATTTTTGTACCTTCTCAGGACATCAGATTAGCATTTGGATTTGAGGAAGAATATTTGAATATTAAGCATTTTCAATCATGAGAATTTTTGCCAATTAAACTGAAACTACCTACTTTTTGATCCCCAGTTACAAGCGAGACCCATGCTCCCAGTTCTTGAGCCATGGCTGTGAGGAACGCTGGCATGGGTAGGCACCATGGCAATGGCAGCCAGAGCAGACCAGGGCCGGTGGGTATTCAGGTAACACTGCAGCTGCACTCACAGTCAATGTGATTTCTACAAACTTGATTTCTTAAATTTTATTTAAGCTGTTGTGTTTATTTTTTTATTTGTCCTCTTTTATTTTATTTTTCACTAATGTCACACACACAAGAAAAGATATAGCACTAGTTATATATCAAATCAACTTATACCAAAGAAACTTGTCTCAAAGGCAATGAATCATGATGCTTCCGGACAAAGACACACAAATAGCCTTTGATTTAGATGCTGGAACTGATCTTTATGGGTGATATTGAGAGATAAGGAAAATATGTTAAGAAAGAAAAGAGGCTGAGCCAGCTCAAGCTTCAATGATGGTATACTTCAGTGGTCATTTATGAACAGAAGTTATTTACTGATCAATGATTGTATACTTCAGTTGGTCGTTTATGAATGGAGGTTACTTACCGAGCAATGATGGTATACTTCAGTTGGTCATTTATGAATGGATGTTATTTACTGAGCAATAATGGTGTACTTCAGTTGGTCGTTCATGAATGGAGGTTATTTACCGAGCAATGATGGTGTACTTCAGTTGGTCATTTATGAATGAAGGTTATTTACTGAGCAATGATGGCATACTTCAGTTGGTCGTTCATGAATGGAGGTTATTTACCAAGCAATGATGGTGTACTTCAGTTGGTCGTTCATGAATGGAGGTTATTTACCGAGCAATGATGGTGTACTTCAGTTCCATCAACAAGACAAACATATTTTCCTGCTTCCAGAAAGTGTTTACTATAATGAGGGACATCAACAGCAAAACAATCACTTAATTACAACTGGTAATTACAGCTTGTACAAGAGTTTATACCAGAGTGACCTCTCCATTTTGAGAATCTAGGGACAGTTAAAATTAAAATTAGAACATGTGGGAAGAGACTGTGACCCATCGTGACCCTAGGCAATGATGACCCCACAAGCCACAAGAAGGTTGTTTATTGTCTTCATCCTGATACCAAAAGAAGCTGCTGATGTGGTAGGCTGAGGTGCAAAGTAGAGTGTGGATGGAGCCAGTGCAGACATTGAGCCTTTTACTGTACTTCAGATGAAGCATGATGCCACACTGGACCAAAAGATGGAGCAGGGGAGCTGCCGCGAGTCCTAAAGTCTGAGTTCATAGTCAGCTTCTGGTCTGTGTGGAGCAAGTTAGAGGCTTGCTGGGGCTGCACAGTAAGACACTGCCTCAAAAGTGAAATCATATCCTTCTTTACGGTGTCCTTAGGAGAACACCCATAGGCAATTTTGGTCAGTTTTATTGATGCTTCTTGAATCACAGTCAGCAAGAAAGACAAAGGCAAGTCCAGAATGAGGGGCTTTTTTGCTCTCATGTCCCCTCAGTCTCTCCCTGTCCTTCCGTTCTGCCACACTTCTAAGAATTAGTACACAAGAGAACCTTTCCCATGCCTAAAAGTGGAGGGGGGGATAGGTAAAAAGACAAAACTGAGACAAGAACTCTTTTGAATAAATGGTTCCCTGTTTAGACTTTAGGTTTAATCTCTTATGATTTTATTATTTCAATTTATGTGTAGTTCTTAGAAATAGAGCCCACAATTGACATAATTGATGCTTATAAATTTACTATCATAAAAGTAGATCTGGCATCTCTGAAATCTCGGTCTGTTGAATTGTAGGTCTCATTTCTAGTTTTGTTTATTTTTTTCATCTTTTATATCAGTGTTGTTTCATCATTTAATTCATCTAAGAACAAGCTCTTAAGTTTACCCAGGACATATTTGGTTTGCATAATTAACTCCTGATTTTATAAAATCCTATATTTTTCTTGTATAGTTTTGTAATTTTCCAACTTAACTTCAATGCTACCAATGTAGCCTTTTGTTGTTGTTTTCTATTTTTTAATAAGACCTACATAAGTATGAATTTTGCTCCTGGATGGAGTTTGGTTTCATGTACTGAGTTTCAATCCAGAGTGTAATATTATTTTGTTTGTTTAGTAAATAGTGTGTAATTATCACTTTGAGTTGACATCTGCCCATACCTCAATTAAAATGGATTGGTGGTTCTTCTCTGTTTAACTTTTTATTATGAGTTCTCACTTTACTGTACTGAGTCATGGGAGTCTTGAGAAAACAGTCCTTGAGGAAAGAGGCGAGTGACCGAAATGCCAGTGCTGTGGTAAAACCCAGCAACAGGAAATCAGAAGGTTGACAGTTGCGTTTGCATAGATATAAATGAAGATACAGATCAATTCGGATACAGATATAGAGAGATAAAGTACAGATAGAGATAAATCTGTGCCTTGGATGAGAGCTTTCTTGCAGAGCAGTGTCATTTTACTCGCGGCAGCAGCAGTGGGCTGGGGGCGGCACTGGGGAAGAGATGAAGGTAGAAAATGGAGGAAAGGATTCAGGGATCTTTGTTATGAATTTGACATAAATGGGGCAATTCTTGCAAGTGGAGGTGGGAGAGAATGCAAACATGCCTTAGGATGGATGTCCTTAAGGCGAGTGAGTGTGTCATACTAATGATTAAGGAGTACAAGGGAAGACACTTTTCAGTGGCGATGAAGTGAATGGTTATAGATATTTTAGTTGTATAAAGCATTAGAAGACATGGGCACAGAGAACGAGCAGAGGGGTTGGCCATTTCATTATTCAAGCTCTGTTAAAAGAAAGAGTCTCTGCAGCTGCAAATAAAAATGATCTGATGGATTTCTTGGAAAGAATGGTGATCATTTTTTTTTTTGATGGCTTGTATATTTCTCATGAGGGATGATGCAAGACAAACAGCTAAGTGTGAACAGTGTTGGGGTGCACTGGGGATTCCAGGCAAGAAAAGCTGCCTTAGACTTGGATGGTATGGTTGCTTTCATCTGTCACTGATGCCCACGCTGGGGGAAACAGTCTAGGTTGAGGTCTTACCAGGAAAAGTTAATGTAACAACTGCTTAAAGGAACATGTGACTCTAGGACCCTTTGTGTTGTGATATAATCACCAATGAGTAGGTTGATACCCTAGGAATATTTATGTCATTGTCAGCATGCAAATAAAAGCAGGAAAAATTTCAAGTACATTTTTGCCAGAATGAGAACTAAAATATCTTAATAAAAGGAAATAATGGGTCTAAACTAACTCTATTAAATAAATTAACCACTGTAAATCATACTCCTGTGTTTAAAAGCCTGGTTTTGTAGGAAGCCACATGTTAAAGCACCAAAGATGGCCATAAAAATTATGCACTAATTTTTAAAAAAAAAATTTTTGCATTTTGCTTGTGTGTTTACCACATGCTGGATGCTTTGTTCAGTAAGGTCTTGAGATGCATAATCTTAGTTTTCCTCATAGTTATCCTGAAAAAGATGATAGCCACATCTTGTTAGCAAATGAACTGAGATTCAGAGGGGTTGCTTTATGTAATGTCATGTGAGATGAATGAAGCAAGAGTTGGGGAGGTGTCTCTGTAGGTATGCTTACTGTACAAACATGTGGACCCGAGTTCACATCCCTAGCACCATGTCGTTAACACACACACACATACACACACACACACACACACACACACACACACACACACACACACAAGATGAATGGTACAAGCTAGATTGTTACCAGATGTTCATGGTCTTTGCTATATTCTACTCTATTATTTATTTCTATGTTTACCAAGCCTGTATTAAGAGACAAGGGTACTATCATGAAAAATAGCCCCCAAATCCACCGATCTCCTTTACTGCAAAAGTATAATATTTCATTGAAAGGTTTGGAATAATTGCTTGCTTCTCACTGTCAGAAAACCATATTAAAATGGAGCAAATACATTGACTCAAGAAGGATGCTACACTGTCTAGAAAATACAGATGAGAAATGTTTGATGGTACTGGCTAAAGAGTTGGCTTGGAAACTGGAAGGCTTGGGATGCACACACATGCACACACACACATGCATATACACATACACACACATTTTCCTGCCATACAAGATATATTTATGAAGCCATAAAGGTTTTCCTAGTCATGGTCTCACTGTGTAGCCCTGATTGGCCTCAAACTCCCCATCTTCCTGCCTCAGTCTTCCATGTGTTGATAGTACAGACCTTACACTGTTGTGCCCATATTAAGTCAAGATTTTTTTAAAAAAGATTTATTTATTTATTTATTATGTATACATTGTTCTGCCTGCATGTACACCTGCAGGCCAGAAGAGGGCACTAGATCTCATTACAGATGGTTGTAAGCCACCATGTGGTTGCTGGGAATTGAACTCAGGACCTTTGGAAGAGCAGCCAGTGCTCTTAACCTCTGAGCCATCTTTCCAGGTCCCTTAAGTCAAGATTTTTAATAATATATTAAGCCTGTTTTAAATTCACCAGACAAGTCTATAGTTTAAGTTATATACTGCACATTTTATGAACACTTAGTTAAGACAAAAAAATAAGTAATAAACATTTGACAATATGGTTCAATTTCTTTAGGCACCAAGAATTGCCAATTAGTCAGCTAGACCTTGTGAATGACCTTTCAGATCGTAGATGCTGGAAGGAATGGTTTTGAATGGGGGCAAGGAAGAAGCTGTCCTCATAGCCTCTCTATGTCAGACTGTGCAGCCTGCCTGGGGACCAGTTTGATGATGTGTGCTGGAGCTTTCTATAGACCTTGAGGCCCAGCAAATTCAAATTCCACTCCTAAAACCATTTACTTTATCAAACAATTCAATAATTACAAAAAGGAATTTGTTAAGATATTATTTTGAAATGTTTTTCTTAGTTGTTTAATAGCTAGTACCAGCTGTTTGAAGAGACATAGAAAAAAGAAATCAGGGACTTGTTTCATATTTTTAACAGCCAAAAGCACTCCTTTGACATGGAAGACTTTTTTTTTCACATCTAATCAAAACATGAGCTCACGCTGGAGTCTGTTCACTTGAGCAAAGCACTTCGAAGCCTTTTCACCTCAGGGGTGAGACTTTTTCCCCTTCCTTCTCAGCATCACGACAACTTTTAGTTCTTCCAACTGTAAAACACATAACTCGGTTTCAGAGTGGAATCGTTCCGAAGCTCATATCTGCATGATTGCAGCCGAAATAGACTAAACAAAAAAACATGCAGTCGGTACAAATTGCTGTGGGTTATCTCTGCAGCTACAACATGTGGTGAGAACCTGGAAGCTTCCTGGGCAGAATTTATGAGCCTTCCAGTAAATCAGCCCAGCTCAGTGTCTCAGACCTGTGTCCAGCTCCCCTTGGCTGTCTAGACACAGCCTAAGATGAGGCTTCAGAAATGGGTAGTGACAATGCTGCCAAAGCCACCAGAAGCCTTTGACCTTCTTCTAATGTTTCAACCAGATAATTATTTTCCCTCTCAAGAATTTGGCTGTCCTTTAAGGGGGAAAAAATAAGATTTTCCATGTGAAGAAGCCCTGAAAGAAAATACTCTGGAGAAAGGTCAGTGTGATGGATCCAAAACTGGATTCCTCAGAGCTGCTCAGGAGAGGAGTATGGAAAGTCTGGGCCCTCTCTGCCTCTCCTGCCTTCCAGCTGGCCAGGGGTTCTCAAGAGGACCTCCCCATCTCAAAGGAGCCCTTGCTGTACGGTGGAAGTAGTTCCAAATGAAAGAAGTAGCAGCTAAAATTAGAGAATGGGCAGAGATTTAATTAGATCATTTCAATGTAATGCATTTTTTATTCTCTTTAAATAACCTCCAACCCTTTCTGCTCAAGAGTGAAGGTGTAGCCTTTCTAACTTTCCAACAATGGATTTTTATCCTTGTAAGTAGACAGCATATTTCCTCTAACTCTAGCCCAACTTATTTAAAATTACTCACTCTACTTCTTGTGGCTTCTCTCTTTAAAGTTTTATATTCTGTGTTGTCTATAAAAGTCAAGAATCTGGTCAAAAATGGAAAACATGATTTTAAACATAAGCACTGTCCAAGTTTATTCCATTCTGTTTCCGTTCACTAATGCATTATTTCACACATTCAGTCGTTGTAGAGAGGTCATATGCCAAGGGCATTGGGAGGTCCTCGTTCTACTGTTTATCTGGCCCATGGTCTGGGGAAAATCCTCCAGCTCTCTCTGAATCTGTTTCCTTATCTATGAAAACAGCTCTTTGACCCAATTATCAGGATTGCCACAGAGATTCAGTGGGGTATCTTCTCTCACAAAATGGTTTAAGAAAGAGAGAAAGAAAGAAAGAAAGAAAGAGAGAGAGAGAGAAAGAAAGAAAGAAAGAAAGAAAGAAAGAAAGAAAGAAAGAAAGAAAGAAAGAAAGAACAGTTTTCCCTCTATCCATTGTTGCACCTCAAAAGTCAAAACCACTGGACTTGTCAGTCAACTGCTTGTAAAATTCATAACTGAACTGAATTAAAATATATATCGGTGACTCATCTATGCCAGCAAGGGTTGCCCAAAGAAGCCTCTGCAGTGTTGTGCACTGCTGCATCTCCTGGGAAACAGCAGGTGTGTGCCCACCAGAATCCAGACGTCCAGCTGTGCTGTAAAGCCAACTCAGAAATGAGTCCTAGGAAAATGGTCCAAATGGGGAAATCCTGACAATAAATATTTACTCAAGATAAACATGATAAATACGAAGTTCCTCCCAAATAATTGCTTAAATGGAAAAAAGCAAACCCAGAAGTAAAAACAAAGTCAAATTCTTAAAAAGACACAATAGCAGTGCTTAAATAATCTAGGCCAATGCTTTTAGTCAAATCAGCTAGTGTTGTGAGGTAAAATGGCAGCTTCAAAATGTCTCAATAAGTCAGAGGTTGACATTTTATTTTGTAGATTTATTTTATGTGTATGGGTGTTTTGCCTACATGTACCTCTGTGCACCACTTGTATGCCTGGTCCCCACAGAGAGCAGAAGAGGGCACTAGATCCCCTGGAACTGGAGTTACACACAGCTGTGGACCACCATCTGAATGCCGGAAATCAAACCCAGGTCCTCTGGAAGAGCAAGCAGTGCTCCTAACAATCTGAGCCATCTCTCTCCAGCCCCCAAGGGGTTGTTGCTTTATGACTGAGCATCACCTATAGAAAAATGAACTCAAGAGTGATGTGCGAACTGAAAGATGATCAATTTCACCTAGAACTGGGAACTGCTGAAAAATGTTAAAGCCAAAAAGGCAGTTTATTTCTCAATGTAAACAAAGGAAATAGTAAAATAAAGATTTTTTTAAAGCAAAATGGGTCTCAACATGACAAAACTGAGAGCAAACATAAAGCCATGACAAGAAATAAACATCACAGAGACTTTCCCAATCAGAGGTGATGGTTTTCAGCTTGGGATGAAAAATAAAGTCCAATTATACTATTGGGCCTTCTCAGCAAATAGGTGCTTTGAAAAACGAAATAGATAAAAGTTAAAAACAAAAAAAAAAGCCAAAAGAGAAAAGATGGGGATGTTAGGTAAATGCAAATAAAAGTGAGAAGCCATTGAAGTGATAGATAATAATAAAATGTTGGGTTCTATTTTATACTACCAATGATGACTTTAAAACAAACAGCATCATTTAGACTATACATGGTCAGTCTCTCTAATGAAAACATTTTAAGGATTTGATGGAGAGTTGCTGTTACGTCACAAAACTCACAGAGTCATTTATAAGGTATTCAGTACTTCTGGGTATTAGCTCTCTGCTGCATGCCTACATCTACTAACTGCCTTATCACAGGTTTGGGTACCATGTAATCAGATTAAGTATTTCTGAACATTTTAAAGGCTTTATTCCTAATTTTCCCATTTCAGTTTCTACGTTATTGTTAGTATTGTGAAAATCTGTTGATTTTTGTGTATCCTGAAGTTAGCAATGGCCTTTTAAACAAAGTGACTCATTTAATCGTAGTGCTGTGGTTTTTAAACTTTTTATTTTATGTATGTATGCTTGCATATGTATGTATGTATGTATGTGTGTATGTGTGTATATGTATGTATGTGTGTATATGTATGTATGTGTGTATATGTATGTATGTGTGTATATGTATGTATGTGTATGTATGTATGCTTGCATATGTATGTATGTATGTGTGTATATGTATGTATGTATGTGTGTGTGTATATGTATGCATGTATGTATATGTGTGTGTATGTATGTATGTGTGTGTATGTATGTATGTATGTATGTGTGTGTGTGTGTATATGTGTGTATGTATGGGCATGTGTCTGCCATGGTGTACATGTAGAGGTTGGAGGACACTTTTCTGGAGTCACCTTTCTCCTTCCATCATGCGTGCTATCTCACTGCCTTTAGTATGTATTTTGTTACATTTTTGGATAGCCTAACTCTGAGTAAATTTGGATATGGCAGATTATTAGGATTTTATTAATTTCTTTCATCCTCTGATATCTCACTACTGGGTTCCATATAACATCCGGTTTCGATATTATTTCAGTTTATTCTATATTCGTAGCTGTGGATCCTGCCTTTTCTCTTTGGGACCTTGCATACTTTCCCCCCATTTCCCCAATATTTAGGATTATGTGTAGTAGCTCCTGGAAAGGGAAAAACACCTGTGGATGTGTTTGTCCTATGTGTCATTTTTTTATTGTCTGATTCATCAATAATCTTAACCTACATGAATTATCTGCTTTTATGTCTCAGTCTTTTAAAGATTTCCATAAAGAAACACTGACTTTTCCTTTTTCTCTTTCTTTCCTAAATAGTAAGATATTTAGGGTCATCCAGTCTCCAGCAACTGTCCACTGCTCCCCCTGTAGAGTTGGGAAGTATTTAGATTTTATTACTCTCTACGTAAGTCATATTCTTGCTTTGTATGTGATGTAAGGACTATCTTTGAGTATATCGTTCAAGTTTGCTTTTTTATCTTTTCTTTTTTTTCTGAGACAGGGTTTCTCTGTGTAGCCCTGGCTGTCCTGGAACTTGCTCAATAGACCAGGCTGGCCTCAAACTGAGAGGGCCACCTACCTCTGCCTCCCATGAGCTAGCGTTAAAGGTGCACACCACCATGCCTCTTTCCTCTTTCTTCTCTTTTCCGTCTTCTTCCTACAACTATTTATTGTAAGGAAAGAATATGATTTTTAAAATTTGTCAGGTATGGTATTTTGTGTGTATTGTGGTCTAAATAGTAACTGATTTTTGTAAATGTTTTGTGTGTGATAGAAAGTCTTTTTTCTGAACATCCTCAGTGTTATCTATCCCATCTCTCCTTTTCTCCCTCTCTGTTGCACTCCCTTACCCATCTTCCAGGTTAGTCTTCCACCCCATCTTTTCCGTTTCCGCCATCATAGCACCTGCATTCTACTATTTCTAGCTCTGAAGCTTGCACACCCACCCCATGGCTCCCTTTGGCTTTCCTGGCATCTTCAGTTACTACAAGTGAGATATATATTCACCTCTAAAGATGCATAGATAAGATCCACAGATAAGAGAAACTATAGTGCTTGGCTTTCTGGATCTGTGTTATCTTAGTATAATATTTTCTAGTTCTATCCATTTTCCCCCAAGTTTCATGTCTTCGTTATCCTTTGAATAATATTCCGTAGTGTATATATACAAAATTTTCATTGTCCATTCATCAATTGAAGGACACTTAGGTTGTTTCCATCACTAGATCTTCAAAACTGCAAATTCTAATCTCAACAGAGATCAATCATCGCAGTTCCAGGAAATCTGTCCATGTACATTGCCAAGTCCTTGTTGTTCTGTTTTCTGCTTTCCCAAAGTCTCCCTTCTGATAGCTTCCTTCCTTCTTTCTTTCTCTGGCTGTTAGATCCTTTTTTGTGCCTTTGTTTTCCTTTGTTCATTGTGGCATAGGTTCAGCTGTGGGTGCTTTGAGTGAACTGTTCTCGTGAACATGGAATGTCAGAGACAACATCATAGTCATCAAGGATGAGAAACAGTCCACACGCCATTCATCTATGGAGGCACAGGGTGGGAGACTTTCCTTCTACATTAGAATAGAGAAATCTTGCTCTGCAAGCCTAGCTCCTCAGGAGCGGTGGATAAGGCACACTGAACAGTTCTGACATCATTATGAGATGGTACTCCAAACGGTCTGCTGCATTCTGCTTGTCCTGGAGCCCTGCCCTAGGCACAAAGCTCTTTTCCATCCAGAGTAAGGAAACACTCTCACGCCATTTTACTGCCCGTGCACCAACCCTAATATTGGCTTGACTTGAGAAGAGAGATGATACTTCTCTTGAGAGGACAGTGTAGAGGAAACAGAGTAAAATTAAGCTACTACCTTTTCAAACACCTCTGGGGAACGTAGTGATGAGCATAAACATGGTGCGCTCGCTGTCTTCATACATGTACCGGCTGCATGGAAGAGCAGACGTTTATCAGAATAAATAGCAGAGTGTGTATGAAGGATTACAGAGAGGAGGGATGCAGGAGGGAAGGAAAGAGCAGAAGACAGAGAAGAGAAACGATATGCAATCTGAAATTGGAGCCTTGATAAGAGAAGGGAAGGAAATAAAGTGGAGTAGAAGTGCAGAAGAAGAAGCTGACTTGGTAGGGGCATCGTAGAAGTGATGTCTGTGGATATAATGACTGAGCTGAGACCCCCCTACCCCCAGTAAGGAGCAACTGCTGTGCAAAGAGTTCTGGGCAGAAAGCAGTACAGTGCAGGTAGATTTGTAGGCCCAGCACACCTGACACTTTCCAGAAACCTAAAGAGGTGTGGTAGCTAGGGAGGGAAGAACAAAGTGTCAAAGATGCCAGGTATGAAGACAAGTACCAGCTGGAAGTCAGGCTTTGTGAGCCAGCATACCGGTGGTGATTTGAATGAAAATGCCCCCCCATAGGATCATAGGAAGTGGCACTATTAGCAGGTGTGACCTTGTTGGAGTAGGTGTGGCCTTGTTGGAGTGGGTGTGGCCTTTTGGAGTAGGTGTGGCCTTGTTGAAGGAAGTGTGTCACTGGGCAGGCTTTGAGGTTTCAAAAACTCAAGTTCATTTTCTCTTCCTGCTGCCTGCTGACCCAGGATCCAAATGCAGAACTCTCAGCTCCTTTTCTAGTACCATGTCTTCCTGTGTGCTGCCATACTTCCCACTGTGATCTCAATAGAAGAACCCTCCTAACTGTAAGCCGGTCACAATTAAGTGCTTTCCTTTAGAAGCATTTCAAAGCAATAAAACCCTAAGACACTACCTGTAGTCTTTATTCTTAAATGCATGCAATCATTAGAGTAAAATAACTGAGCCATGCTTTCAGGAGGCCATAAGGATTGAGTGCATAGAACCAATGGAAAGGGCAGTGTGTTGCTGGGAGACCAACGAGGAGACTGACGTAATAATTCAGAAGACAGCTAATGGTGAGGTGGTGGCTCATATCAAAGGAAGGCACTCCTTGGTGGTAAAATGGAAGTGCAGTGTGTAGGTATCAAAATTATCTGCATCATCTCTGGCTTATGCCACAGCTGCCTGGAACAGGAAGCGTGGAAGAAAGCCGAGCTGGAAGTCGCCAGTTCAGCTGTTCACGTTGCTGTTTGTTTCCTTGAGATACTCAAGCGGAGAAGCTGTGTGACTCTACCTGTATGACTCTAGGCAAGGTCTGGACAGAACACACAAACTTGACTGCCTCCTGGGCTTAGTGGAAATGGGACTGCTAGGCCCAAATGAAAACATGTCAAACAAGAGTAAGCAGGAAAGAAAAATACTGCTATTATCCATTGAAATTGAACTATTGTTTCCTGAAAACATGACAGTAATATCCCCAAGTATCCATCAAGTGATCATAAATTTTCATTCTGTAACTATAAAAATCTTCAAAAAAAAAGCAATAGCAGTAAATGTGACGGTCATGGGCAATATGCCATTTACGTTGGCAAAAGCAAAGATGAAATTATTTCATTACTCTAGAAGGTTAGGTAAATCATTATACATTTATACTGATGAATGCTATACCATCATAATTTTCTGTTTCTAAAGACTTTATGGCATATAAATGACCATGATGTAACAGTAAGTGAAAAAGAGGGACATGAAATGAATAGAGCATGTGCTGGGTAGTTTTATGTCAACTTGACACAAGCTGGAGTCATCTGACAGGAGGGAACCGAAGTTGAGAAATCGCCTCCATGAGACCGGACTGTGGGCAAGCCTGTAGGCCATTCTAGGTGGGTTCATCCCTGGACGCTTAGTCCTGGGTTCTATAAGAAAGTAGGCTGAGGAAGCCATAGGGGACAAACCAGTAAACAGTGTTCTTCCGTGCCTTCTGCATCAGCTCTGTCTCAGAGTACCTGAACTAACTACTTTCAGTGATGAGCTGTTACCTGAAGTGTAAGTGAAATAAAGCCCTCCCTCCCCAAGTTGCTTTTGGTCATGGTGTTTCATCACAGTTATAAGAATCCTTTGACAGAAATTGGTGGCAGGACTGTGGGGAATTGCTGTGATAGACATGACCATATTGTTTTGGGGAGGATTGTAGGACTTTGGAGCTTTAGGCTAGAAAGGTCATTGGGTTTTCAATGGCTTTTTCAACAGCCTAGTGAGCTGTTGTTCAAACCTGGCCTGGAAGGTTAGAGACATGAAAGCAGTGCAGGTGATGGAGGCCTGGCTTGTGACGCTCTGGGTCAATGGTCCTCAACCTTCCTGATGCTGCAACCCTTTAATACAGTTCCTCATGTTGTGGTGACCCTCGACCATAAAATTTCATTGCCACTTCATAACTATAATTTTGCTACTGTTATAAATCATAAATATCCAATCTGCAGGATATGTGACCCACAGGTTGAGAACTGCTGTTTCAGAGGCAGGCAAAGTCTCTTTTGGGGACTTATGTTATTTAAATTTAGAATCTGTGCTTCTGGTCAGCTGTGGCTGAGGAATCAGCCTCCATTAACAAGAGACCAATGAGACCTTTGCTTTACTGGGACAATTGATGCTGGCCAGCTGGAACTGAGAAATTAGCGATGATTGAGAAGAGCCCAGCATCACTGAGGTGACATGTGGGAAGTGTTTCCTCAGGGCCAGCGCACAGAAGCTGTGCTCAAGAGGTGGCCAAGGTTGTACCTTGTGCTGACAGCTGACCTTGGTAAGAGCCTTTCAGCTGGTACTGGTTTGAAGGCAGTAAGGGGTCATGGAGAGCAGCTGAGGCTTGGCACTGCAAGAGACCAAGGCAAGCCATGGGTGAAGGTACAGCATCATCAGTAGCCGCTGAAGCTCCGGATTGAAGGGGTCATGCAGAGAGTTGAGGCTTGGCCCTGTGAAGAGAGCCCAGGAGAGACTATTGTTGAAAGTACAGCCCAGTTGCAGCAGGAGACCCTAGCATTCTAGAGACCCCAGCATTCTGGAGACCCCAGCACCATGGGACTAAAACAATGCTAGAGCAGACAGGAGAAAGAGGGAACCTCAGCACTATCAAAAATGTTCAGAATGGAAAATTATAAGAAAACAAGGTTATCTATAAGCAGTGGAACATGCTTGGTTATCCTTATTCTTGTTCTTTTGTCTAGTTTCCAAATTTCTAATGTTGGTATTCATTACATACTATGTGTCGTTTTATGATCTGTAAGAAAAAGAAAACTTCAGCGTTGTCCTGGTTATAATTGACACCAAGAGGCACCTCACCTATCAGTACTGGTGACCAGGCTTTTCACACCCAGAGGAGTATCTGTTCTCTGAATATAGCCAAGTCGTAGGTTTTCATTTTGTTTTGTTGTTTTTAGATTTATAGAATTATTATTATACTTTTCCAAGTTTTATGAGCTATTATATAGGAAGAAAACTGACCTAATTACTGGACAGTGACAAGTGCTTTCTCCAGAGCACAACCGCCCATCGGCACATATCCCCAGTGTTTCCTTTGTCTGTGTTTTTGTGGAGCTAGGAATGGAACACAGGGTCTCACCCATGCTAAGTAACTGTCTCACCACTGAGCTCCTTCCTCTGCACTCTTGGAGCAAAAGGAAGATTGTAATTTTATTTAAAAATTGATATCCCCTTTCTACAAGCTCTTTAGTTTAAATCTCAGAACTGTAAATAACTGTAAGATCTTCCCTGTATGATTTATTAAAAAGAATCCTCTGAGAAGTACGCATCGGAGCTCGCTCGTTATTTTAAAATACAGTGAGCGGCTTGTGCTCACGTCCAGCCCTTTTCAGGGAACTAACCTTTGGAACTGTCATCGGTGTCTGCAGCGCTCTGAGATCATTTTGAATTTGGTTCATAGCTAAATGCATGTATTTTTTTTAAACTCTAGGAATGTATACAAAGACTATCGCTTCCTGGAGTTGGCCTGTGATTCCCAGGAGGATGTGGACAGCTGGAAGGCATCTCTGCTAAGAGCTGGGGTCTATCCAGATAAATCTTTAGTAAGTTGGATTTTTTTTTTTTATCTAAAAAGTACCATTGCATACCATGTTGAAGAAAATGCATCAATTTCTCTAAGTTAGCAAAACAAATACTTTTTTTTACTTAATTCGACCCCTTTTTATACTGATGCTGCTTTATTATTTATACATGAATATTTTTGATGCTTTTTTTGTCCATCAGATTTCTTCAAAAACTAACCAATGTATTTGATAAAGAAAATGTCCCATTCTGCTTCAAAATATGTGCTTTTAGAAAGATTTTAGTTCTATTTAAAAATTTGATGTCTTCTATATATTATTTCACAGCTGGTATAATACTAGTATACTATCATTCATCATAATGATTATATATATATGTGTGTGTGTACTTATTTTTATAAAAGCTTCTTCTACTATGTCAGTATTACTTGTATCCCTAGTTATGTCTGATTCAGACTCTGGATAATGTCACTATGAGTGTGAAGAACAGAAAAAAATACATAGCTCTTCCCACTTATCTTTATTAATATACTTCAAGTGTCTGGGAGACACTTCTCTCCTTGTGTTAATAAACAGACCTTGTCTTTGTGCTCTTTACAAAATGTAATGTTACACAGACATCTCTGAAATTAAACCTCAGAAGTCCCTCTGTTGTCTTTGCTCACACCAACCAACATAGTGTGCCAGCCTTTCACATTCTCGCTCTTTCTCTGTCCTTCCCTCTTTCCCTTTCCCTCCCTCCCTTCCTCTCTCTCCCTCCCCTCCTCCTCTCCTTCCCTCTCTTTGTTTCTCTCCCTCTCTTTCTCCACCCCTCTCCACCCACATGCTGCTCCCTATAACTTGTCACAAATCCAGGCCTCTTCTCAGAACTAGCCTGCTAGGATTGATCCCTGATGACTTAATGCAGCATGACCCTCACAGTGCCTACTTGGCTCTCTGTGCCGACTACTTAGCCTTTTTAGCTTCCCCACCTTTCATTTCTAAAATGAAAATAGTGGTAAGTCCTCTATGATAGAGTGGCCAGTAAAATGCAGTAAGACAGTGTGTAGAAAACGCAAACCAAAACATACATAAGTGAATACTCTTAATTACATGTATAAAATTATTATGATCGCTAGCATTTTCATTATTAACAGCTTCTTTTGGTACCCAATGAAGGTTAAGATATTATATAATGCCCTGGGAAGATTTTCCAGTCCGTAAAGGTCTTGTTATACAAGCACAAGTACCCAGATTTGAATCCCCAGAATCTGCATGAAAGTTAAGCTGGGTGTCTTGCACCCATAATTCCAGTGCTAGGAGGTAGAGATGGGAAGATTCCAGGGGTTTTCTGGCTAGCCAGTCTAGCCAAATGGGAAAGTTTCAGGTTCAGTGAGAGACCCTGTCTCAAAAATAAGGTTGAAAGCCATCGTTGAAGACATCCAACACCAACCTCTGAGCTACACAAACATCACTTAGGAGATGGAGACAACTGATCTTCACTGCACATCAAAAGACAAAAAGGGAAATTAAAGTTGGCAATATGTATCAACTGTTGCTTTCCTCAGTTTCCTCCAAGGATAGTGTTGGTGTTTTGTGTGCACTGTGTGGTCTCTCAGGTCCTGCTCAAACAGCTGCCTGCCCTTGATGTCTGATGGCAGCCTGCTGCTGAGACCCATCAAGTCAGGTGTTCAGCTTACAGACTTCATTTGTGAACACACTGAATTACATATAGAAGTGATAGTTTCAGGTAGTTCATATAGAAAGATTTGATGAAATCAGATTAGCCTAAAGACTGATCTCATTAAGCAAAATTTTAGGACTTCTGAATGTATGTTTTGCTTTCATGTCAATGAACCACCGAGTCACTAACAGATCAGTCCATTGCTTCCCTGGTAGAAAAATACTTCTGCTTTCTATACAGACATCTCCATTTGACTGGAGAGAAAGTCCTAATCTATAAACTATACATGTTTAGGGGTGATATGTGATTGACTAGATATGCACATTTGCATGTGTGTATCTGTACATGGCATGCATGTATGTATGCACATGGTGTGTGTGCATGTATGTACATGGTGTGTGTGCATACATGCATACACATGATGTATGTAGAGGTCAGAGGACAACATGAGGGAGCTGAACCTCAGATGCCTCCCTCCTTTTACTTAAGACAGACTTGCTCATTGGCCTGAAACTCACCAATTGGACCAGGCTAGCTGGCTGTCAGCCTCCCGGGATCTGTCTGTCTCTGCCTTCCATCTTGTCTTGCTATGTGATAGACGTGTGTGCCATCATGCCTGGTTGTTTATTTGGATTCTGAGGGATCTGAACTCAGGTTCTCATGGTGGCAAGGAAAAAA
Source organism: Ondatra zibethicus (assembly GCA_004026605.1). NCBI lineage: Eukaryota > Metazoa > Chordata > Mammalia > Rodentia > Cricetidae > Ondatra > Ondatra zibethicus. The sequence goes on along the minus strand of PVIU01004421.1, from coordinate 91,906 downwards.
ATTCTATTTCCATCATTTTTAAGCTTGTGTGTAATTTTGATATCATTTAGATAAATATCACTCAATTTGAATAAAATAATGTTTGAGGCCAATTAGTTTGTTATGATTTCACATGTACATTGTAAATAATATCCCCACTATGTTTTCCATTGTCTCCATGTAATAGATTATTTTATCAAAATGTTTTGTGACCTTGTTTCTTGTCGCCTAAATCATTTCTCTGGAGATTTTCTTTTTAAAAACACATCCTTCCTTTTGCATCCCTTTCCTTTTCTAACCAGCTCTTCTTTGGATCTTCCCTCACCTAGACTTGCTGGCTTGGCCAGAGGTAGGGATCCTCCTGTCTCCACTTCTCCATCACTGTAATCACAGGTCTGAGTCACCACAGCAAGGCTTTAAAGGGTGCTGAGCATCTGAACTCAGGTCTTCATGAGAATGGGCAGGTACTTTGCCAGCAAAATCTTCTCCTCTGCCCCTATTTCTTGTTATTCTACTTCCTTTGATTATTAAATTGAAGTTAGAATCACTATAAAACTATATGATGTTAAGTATATAGGACTTTACACAGTTTCAAAATGAAGATGTGTGTGTATGTGTGCGTGCGTGTGTGTGTATGTGTGTGTGTGTGTGTGCCAGTGGTTAGGAACTATTAAATCTCTCAAAAGACTATTTTTACCAGCATATGTGTATAAACCCTTTCTCATAAAATTGATTATAAATAAATGTGAATTGATCTGAGGAACATGATCTGATAAACATGACTTTTGACCACAATATTGTTGGCTTTCCACATGCACGACACTCAGGAATTCTAAATTCCAATTATTTGAAACACCAACTGTGCCATGGCTTGGGGTAGAGATGACAGCAAATCCATCCTTGGGTTAATCCTGCCGCTTCTGTGTACTGGACACCTTAACCAACTCTCCACTCATTTACACTTTTCTAAGCTCCAAACAGTAGCTTCCTCAGAAAGAAGGTTCTGGTGCATCACAATGAGCTCCCCGCCTGCACCTGGTGACTGTGTTCAGCACTGCCTGGCCTTTTTCATTCTTCAGCATCCCAAATGTGCATACAAAGCTGCAATTCTCAATGTTACGATTAAATTTTCTTTGGAAATTGTTGTTGGGATTTGACTGTGTCAGAGACAAATTTCTCCTAGTTGTCTAGGGAGCCTAGTTGTGTAGAGGGAGGCCTGGGGGATAGGCCAAACTTCAAGGTTGAATCAGGAAGGCAGAGCTTAGCACAGGGGCTGTCAGGCAACCTAAAAGCCTCATGCCTGCCCTTAGACACTGGCCCTCCAGCCATGGAAAAATGTGAGATCCAGACTTGCCCTGGAAATGATTTAGTATGAAGTCAGTTAAGCAAGAAACCCCTGAGCGTTTTAAAGGGCTCCTATTCCCTACAACACACACACACACACACACACACACACACATAGTTTTTATACAGAAGGGTTTCTGTTACATATCCTCCAGTGTGAATCAGTATGAACTGCTTCTTCTGAAGCTAAACATAGTGGTAGAATGAGAAAGAGCTCTGACCCCCAGCTTTCCCTGTGAAGCAGGAACTCTGCAACTATAACCAGTGTTTTTTCAACTCCTTGTAGGATGAAGCAGTCTTCCACTAAGATCCTTTTGGCACCTCAGAAATAAGTTAATTTTCGAAGACTCTACAGTGACTTTTCCTCTATGTCAAATAATAGTTAAAAGAAAGGGTCCCTGTGTCTTCCCAAGCAGGAAGAAGAGGAATGGTCATGAACTTCCACAAACATTTATAAATGTGATGGCCATGCATAAACATCATTCGACAGTCTGTGTAGGAATGGAGGGTCCAACACTTCACTACACGTGGCTTTTTTCCAAGCAGTGCTTCACTCAGAACTTTGAGCCGCTGTGTGTCCAGTTCCAAAGGTCTTTCTGTGGAAAACTACTTCCAAGGGTTTAAACATATGCTATTGTCAACTAGAATAGTGGAGAGCATTCTGAAACACCCTCCAGCATTCAGGACTACTATACCTCTCACCAAATAGATGGTTGGGAACTAACTGAATGAAACAGCCACTGGCATCCTCTGCTTCTGTGTTTCTTTTATTTAAGGACCAGGGCATCCTACACAGTGACATCATTGTTGCTGCTCTGTGTTGAACCATCTGCCATTGAGTGTGTAGAAATACTTGGTTTAACTCCTGAAACTGATTTCCTAGATCAAAAGCTGCTCTGCTGTGGAATGCAATAAACTCCATCTGTCTGAGGTATTTTCAGAAATATTGCTCTTCTTAGAAGAGATGGGGTCCTATTATTCTCTAAACTAGCCTTCTACTCATAGTAAAATCCCCAGCAGGACCTTTACTGCCTTTCTGAATGGTTGGCATCATCTTCAGGAAGGGCTTTGTTTTGTTTATTCTTTTTTCTTCATTCATTCTTGTCATTTATGTGTCTGATAAGTTGGTGTGTTAATAACTGTGCTGAGGCAACCCACAATACTTAAGAAACTTCTCTACATGATTTTATCAGTGCCTTTATGTTTTCCTTGTTAAATATGATGGCTGCAATGGTCCCTGGAAGAGAGATGGTTAAGGTCACCACCTGGCACTGAGCTCAGGGAAAGCCTCTCCAGGGATCATTGCCTTCCCACTCTCCCAGAATATTTCTTTGTGTGTTTTCTCCCTTCACATCCTCAACTGAAAGGCAAATGCCAGTTCTCTGAGCTGGCCCATTCCTGCTCCTAGTCTTCCCCTCTGGTGCACACAAGTCTCTCACAGCTCTCCGCAACCTCACATCTTAGTGAGACATTTCTGCTGGACCCCTGAGAGGAGCGCTCAGATCTGTTCCAGGCTCACATCCCATTGCGTCTCCCCCACAGGATCTGACCTTGCAAGGACTCGGGCTGCTCTGGGAGTAATGAATCACCATTTTATTTTTTTAGGCCATATGTAAGTTAAATTGTTTGATGTAAATCATACTCTCACAGCTTCAACTTGCAACAGGAGAGTCATTGCCTGCCACTCGCCACTGGCTGCTCTGTCTCCATACACAGTGTTGCTTTTAGAAATGTCTACATTTTTGTGACTAACCTTTCCAGATCCATTTTATTGAATGAGGACTAGTGTTTATTTTGGCTGAAGCCCCACTATACAGTCTTGACTTCCCATGCCAACCCAAGACAAAAACTCATAACTTACCAAAGAAAAGAATGGCACAGATGGAGCCTGTAACTTGTTCTGCTTCCTCCGTTGCCCCAAGCCACCCACTCCTTTCCTTAGCACTTACTTCCTTTTTTAAAAAATTTTAATTCCACCTTCTTTGAAAGCAAGGATGCAGTGCTTGTTTAAAAAACGTACTGACTGATGAAATTTTCCACTGCTTGGCATGTTGGAGGAGGGGCTGTCAGGAAAGGCAAGCCAGCATGCTAACTTCTCTGCCTTTTATGCTAGCGGTTCACTTATTACCAATTCAAACCAATTCTTTCTGGCTTGGTTCCTATACCCCAAGTATTCTGAGTAGAAATCAGGGCGGGGGGAACCGGGGGGGGGGCAGGAATCTCTGCTCTTGTAAACGCGTGATTTCACTTACCCTACATGGATTCTTTGACTTGTGCGTGAGCTCTGGATATATACAATGGGATGTCAGCGAAGAGTTCAGTTATTCATTTGGATTCTGATCTAGCAAGAAAAACCTCATAATTTTAAAATAAATCTGTATTTAACATATTTCTCTCTTTTTTTTTCTTCCTTCTGGCTGCATGCACAGGGAAGCAGCAAAGTAAGTTCTCTGTCTTCTTGGCGCTCCTCTGTCTCTCCAGCCCCTACTGCTGCACATGTCTTGACAAGGCTGATTCTGAGCATGCTGGAATGGCTGCCCTCTGCTCTTGTACAGGGACTATATGGGGCATGCAAATGTTGGGGGCAATGTGTGTGGATGGCTACAGTGGCTGCTCTGTTTTGACCTTTCGGGAAGGAAATACAATGTGTTTTCAGAGCTGGTTATGGGGCATGTCAGAGACCATACTCAAAAGAAAGCGGTCAGCTCCAAAAGGCAGAAAGGTTGAGTGAGGAGGATTTGTCACAGAGGGGTTTGCTCGCTTGATCAAATCAGTGCAGCTGGCGTTTCTGACCCTAAATCAAAGCGTGCGTGTTTAATACACAGTTATTAAAAACGCCAAACTGGAGTCCTAATGGCAGCATTGCAGGCTTTGTTGGCAAAACTGAACTGGATCGGCGCACTGGTTTTGAAGGTGCCTTAACATGGATGGAGGAGGGTAGGGTCAGCATCTGACTTGGCTCCTACATCCTTGATGAATTCCAGCTGCATGGAAGTGGGAGAGTGTGGGAGTGTGTGAGGAGACCAAACAGTATATGTTTATGAAATCGGGTAGTGCACACGAATGGTACAAGTTATTTTAATGTTCTCATTACAATAGATAAATGAGCAATTGGTACTTCATAGTGTTGCTAGCTTGGTTAAATTCTGATGTAACTTTTCCAAAAGATTAGGGTTACTTCCCATTTATTTAAAAATGTAAGAGCAATATAGTTGGAGAAAGTGCCCTTAAGTTAGGCAGAGTGGGTTTTTGTTTGGTTTGGTTTGGTTTTTCCTTCATATATTGGTCCTTTATCCTACCAGGTGGCCCACTTAAAATGGGCCTCAGTGAATGCAATAAGAATTGAAAAGAATCTCTTATATAAGAGTTGGCCTGCATATTTGAAGCAGCTGGAATTCATCAAAATTTTGCTATTCATAAGCCATATGTATAGAATGTAAAACAAATGTGGGAGATATTTTGCAGTTTAATTTGATGGAATGTGTTATTATGGAGTAAATTAACATAGATGGTTGGCACTAAAAAATATGTCACTTCATAAATTTATACACTGATATAACTGCTCATGACCCAGGCAATAATATTTAATAAAGTTAAAATATTACCAGAAATGTACAAGATCAGCATTTGTGGAAAAAGAAAGAGGGGAACTCACATCATTTATAGTACACTTTAGGAAAAAGAAGCAAGTAACTTAAAAAAAAAAAAAGATTAAAGTCTTTTCCCACAAAGTAAAAGATAGTATTCCTAGCTAATACTGCAGCACTTAGGAACAAGTATTTGGACAAAACGTGAAATTCATGTTTTAATTCTTATGGTATTTCAGTTCTTGGACTGTTAAATAGTTTATCCTGACCATTTGTATCACAGCGAATCTCTGTCTAGAATGTCATGTATTGTATGGGCTATCTGAAAGCAGAACAACCAGTGAACAATCTGAATACTTGAGTCATCCATGCTTCAGGTTAATTGTAGGTGCACTAATAGGGAGCCAGCTGCAGACATTTGGAAAGGCGCTAACTCTATTCACAGGAGAATCATTCATGATTTGTCTCTTTCTCTAGCAGTTCATGAATGAGTTAAGTGTTTATAAAGTCATCCCTCCCGTGCCTTCCAAAAAAAATTTCTGTGGCAAGAGTCACCCATTTGCCATTTGTCGTGTCTAGCTTCAGTAAGCTCTTCTGGATAATAACACTACAGTGGATACAGTTTATTGATTTTTCAACTCATTAAATGCAAGGAATGATTAAAATTTGGGACTGGAGGAGGATAGCTCAGTCAGTAAAGTGTTTGCCTTACAAGCACAAAGACCTGAGTTCAATCTCCAGCACCGTGTAAAGAGTTGGACGTGGCGGTATGTACTTGAAATTCCAGCCCTAGGGGCATAGAATCCGGCAGATCTGTTTTTGGCAACCAGCCTCCTCTTACTTTTTAGGGCAATGAGAGGCTCTGTCTCAAAAAAACTAAAATGGTTGGCACTTGAGGAATTATATCCAAATTTGTCATTTGACTTCTACAGGTACACATACACACATGCATATACACCCACACACATGCACACATACCCCCACGCTTGTACACATATAATTCTACACACACACACACACACACACACACACACACACCCCTCAGAAGTTGTAAACTGTTGCTCATTAAGCCTTTTAGAATAGGGCCTCAGGGCCTCCACAGTCACCATCTACACCATGAACATCTGGTATGGTAGTGTGGAGGGTCTTCATTTGCTGGTTGAAGTAGCATTGGTTGGAGGCTCACAAAAATACAAGTGCTCAATGTTTTGATTTGTAATTGAAGAATGGATACTTTGGGGGTATTGGTATTTATTACCCCATGCCTTATTTTTAATTGTTTATGTTATGCATAAGTGATAGTTTGTGAGAAACACAGAGCTAATACTTTTAAAACGCGATCATATTCCGGACTGTAGACTCTGGCATGAAAGAGTCTCTTCAAATCGCAAACAGCACATCTGTATGCTATTTTCCTGCAGCTTCAAATTTCAGTGTAAATGGAAAACCCTGCAATGCAAGCTGCGCCGTCTCCAGAGTATAGATCTGGATTCTTCAAAAGGAGACTATGAGATTCCTTTTTTCCCCTCTCATGCTGGAATGATTGTTCTGAGTTGTCCCTAAGGCCACATACCTGCCACATACAAGAGCCAGCTGTAAAGTATGGCTTATTTCAGATTTGAGAAGGCTAATTGTTTACTGAGCGCATGACAGTTTGCTATTCAGGATGTTAACCAGATCTTAAGGAAAGTAAATTCTGGCTAATGAACATTTCTTTAGAAGAGCACAATGGACCCATCTCCCTGCATACAGTAAGTAGAGCACATACCCAGGGACACGCCCACGTGTAATCCAGGGTGTACGGAACAACCCTGATGCTCATTTTCTCAGTGACAAGTTTGCTTCGTCTATCTTTAGGTTATGCTTAGAGTTTACGAGTTCATCCTTCATACTCCATATGTAGAGCACCAGTTACTATGACAGAAACACATTTAGGCTTATATTAGGGATATAATAGAATATGATAGAACAAAACACAGAAGCTTACATTCCTCCTTGAATAGCAATTGCTATTTCTCCTGAAAAGGGTAATTTCCCTTTTGTAAGAAAATAACAGTTACTCTGGGAAAGTTTTCTTTTGTGAGTATTACTTATTTTTCCTTTGGAAAATGTTTATCTGTTGGCATAGTGATATTCTAAATTGCTCAGCATAGAGTCTCTATTTCCCTTAGACAAGTTTCCCTTGACCACAGAAGTCCATGTCTTCATTAGGAAGGCCAGAATCTAGGACATGAGTCAGTTTTGAAAATGTGAACAAACAGCAGATAGAATGTGAAAAAGTTTCAGAGAGCTTGTTTTGCTTTTGTGCAACTTGTTTGTTGAGTACAAATGTCAATCAGAAGTACTGCCTGCAAACCTGAGATTTTTGGGTGAAAATTAGGCTCCTTGCTCTGTCCAAGAGAGAAGCCATTCAATACTACGTAATTTAACATCTTCTCTGAAGGCACATTTCCTGAGATTTAGTAAACTTTAGGGAATCCTGGATCCCAAGATTAATGCTTCTAAAAGTTTTACATTATAGAAAAAGGATTCTTTTATTACCCTTTGAAAGAAAAATTTATCTAACTTCAGTCTTTTTAAACTAAAGGAGTCTTATAGTTCCTCAGGAGAAGTATAAGATTGACCATATTTCATTTGAAAAGGAGAAATTGAATAATATCTTTGAAATCAGAATAAGTTTTCAGTATCTGTATTGGGCTTCAGCACAGTGAAATGCAGTGACTTCATACACACCAAAGGGCCTTGGTGTGCAAGCAAAGAGAGCCGTTTCCAAGCACCTGCTTTCCACCATTTAAAAACACTTTGTCGGATGATTCCTGAAGGAAAGGTGCTTACTTATTTGGTGATCCTCTGATGTCTACAAGTCATTTTCCATGAAAGACTTTGCCAAAGGAATGGAGCCAAGATGTATATTGAAGAGCACAGATGTTGAATCTGTGCTTGTTCATTTGACTTTCTTATGATAGACCTTTGCTCCTCCTCCTGCTGCTGCTGCTGCTGCTGCTGCTGTTTCTACCATGTGTGAGAGACCACTGGGAGCCACAGAATACTTCATCCCCTGGACTGGCAAAGTCTTACTGATACTTTGTGTTATCATATTGGCTGATTAAAGGAGCCAGGAGGTTGGTGTTGTGCTGTGCATCCCTCTTGACTACTTAAAATGCACGGCTGGGAAAGCGCTCTAAGCAGTTATAGGAACCGCTGACTCCATTAGGATTTTATGTTTGAAGAAATGTACATGAGTTCCCTATTTTTCTTAGAGGAGCATGATAATATATTTTCTTGGGATTTCCAGAGAACCCCTATCTAGTTGGCTAACTTTATGCATAAACCAGTAAGGATAGCACTAAAGTTAAAAGGAGTGCTTGGAAACATGCTGGCCTCTAAGTGTTGCTCCAGCTCCCTGTGGCTATGAAAACAGCTCCTCTCTCAAACCACTGCAGCACCCCAAAACCTTTGGTTTTACTTTGGCAAAATGACATTAAAAGAAGATTAGTGATGCCTAGATTTTTGAGCCCACTGACATTAATCATAACCAGTTGAAGGAGAAGAACAGTCCAGTTGGGAGTAGAACATTGTGAGAAGTAATTTAGATTTTCTGTTTTCCTGAATGTATTGTTCTTGCCAAGTATACTCTGGAGTTACGTGAGACTGAACATGTGGCTCAGAAACAAGATCGTGGGTGATGGTATGGGGCTTCTGAAGGGTCAGTAGGGTTTATTAGTATATTTTTATTTTCTCTGATGTGTTCAAGATGAAATGGCTTCTCTCTAGTGAGTAAAAACTCATGTTTCAAAGATCAGAGCTGTTTTGACATATTTTCTTTCATACTGCAGTGGACATCTTTTGTGTGGTTCATAGCAGCTTTTAAATGGGATGCTTCAATCCTTCTCAGAGCATAAAAATCATCTTTTTGTTGTTGTTGTTGTTTGTTTGTTTTCTTGTAAACACAGGGAATTAATCCTGGGATCTTGATGTGATAGGTAAATACTGAGCCACCTAGCTACACCTCCATCCAAAATGGAGTTCCTTATATCTATTTCAAAAGCATGTTATCACTGACTATGATTTTGAAGGTGACCCTGTGAAGAGCTTTCTTTTAGAACTAGAAAGTAGATGTGCATGTCTCTGAATGATTTACCCTAGTGAAGATATCAAATTATTCAATAATCACCAGCAGCCACTATAGTCGTCGGGGTTTAAAACCTTTCCCACTGTCTGTGTTCATCCTCTGGACAAAATGGAAAATGAAAAGGGATGCAATTGTTATAAGAAATAATTTTGATTCAAAATATGTACAACTCAGTCCCCCATTATCTTCAACTTCAATTACCTGTGGCAACGGCAATCTAAAAATATTAAGTGGAAGATTCTAAGTAGGAAATGATTACTTCTATGTAGCATGATAAGACAGAGTAGTGCCCTGGTCCTGCCTGGTACATAAGTAACTCCTTCATCCAGTGTACCCATACTGCATATGCTGACTTCTCCTTACTTACTTAGTAGCCATCCCAGTTTACCAGACTGTCATGATATTGCAGTGTGTTCAGATATAAGAATGGTAATACAAACAACAATCAGGCATGCCAAAAAAAGTTGTAAAATCTTTGTTTAATGGAAAGGTTGAGCTAAGGAGATAGCTCAGTTGGTAAGGTCACATAAGCATGAGGACCTGAATTTGATCCCCAAAATGCAAAGAAAGAGCCAGGCATGGGAATATGCATTGGTAATTTCAGTGTTAGAAAGGAAACAAGAGGCTCCCTGGAGCTTGTTGGCCAACCAACCTGACCCAGCTGATGAGGGTCAATGAATGATCCCATTCAAAAGGAGGACTGCATTTCTGAGGATGACAGCTGGCATTGTCCTCTGGCCTCCAGACATGCACAAGTGTAAAGGCAAAGGCAATAAGATGCTGTGAGACACCACCTTTGCCTAACTTTTATTATGGTGTTTTGTTATATTGTTCTATTCTCTTATTGATTTGTTAATCTCCCACTGTGTGCACTTGATAAAGTTTATCCGGTGTCTGTATACATTAGGGAAAACATTTGCATAGGATTTAGTGCTACCCATTCTCTGAAATTCACACAAAAACATCCCCTTTGATGAAAGGAGGGTGTTCTATGATATATAGACACCGTATATCTAAAATAACCACAGAGGACACTAGATATGGAAGCTGATCTTCAGAAATATTACAGGTTCAGTTCCCAGCCACTGCAATAAAACATACATCACACTAAGGGGAGTTACACAAACCTTTTGTTTTGCTAATACATACAAAATTCACATTTATACTAGTCTGTAGTCTATTAAGTATGTAATGGTATTCTATGCAGACAGTATATACTGGGACTGAAGAGATGACTCCAGGGTGAAGAGCACTTGCTGCTTTTGCAGAGAACCAAGGATCAGTTTACAGCACCCATTAGAAACTCCCAATTATCTGAACTCTAGTTTCAGGAGACCTGACACTCTCTTCTGACCTCCCAGAGCACATGCCAACACGTGGCACATAGGACAAGCACGTACCCACACATACAAGTAAAATAAGTCATTTGTATATAACACAATCCAAATTAGTCTTATCAAATAAAATCCCAGAGTCAGGTATTAGAGGTGAAAGCTGAGAAAGATCAGAGAAGCAAAGCAGCCGCTAGAGTTCTTACCTCTGAATGCTCAGACCAAATTCTTAGACTGAATGCTATTTCTGAAAAATCTCAAACTAAATGCCATGAGTTCCTGTCTCCTTCCACCTTCTGTTCCTCTCTCTGCCCAGCCATATCCCTTCCTGTCTCCACCATCTTAGTGCCGGGATTAAAGCATGTGACTCCCAAGTACTGGGATTAAAGGTGTGAACTATCACTGCCTGGTCTGTTTCTCTTTTAGACTAAATCAATCTCATGCAGCCCAGGGTAGCCTTGAATTTATAGAGATCTATCTGCCCCTGCCTCTCAAGTGCTGGGATTAAAGGTGTGTGCCACCACTGCCTGGTGTCTATAGCTAACTAGTGGTTTAGCTTGACACTCTAATTTTCAGGCAAGCTTTATTTTTTATATCCCAACCAAAACATTGCCATATTCATAATTAACTTAAAATTTTTAATTTCAAATTTTTAAACTTAATTTTAAAAAGTACTTTTGGCTAAAAATGGTAGCAATTATCTGAACTCTTAAAATAATGAAGCCAAAGACTAGACCAATACAGGGTTGTCTCAAAAATCTTCTATTTTTAAGATGCCAATATTTTTTTAAGTTCAGTAAAGCACAATAAGTTGAGGTACAACTGCCTAGCAGATTTTAAACATAAAAAAAATATTTACTTACATGAAAAATTATACACCAAAATGGATCCAAACAAAAATGAGTACTTATCTTAACACTGAAATGTAACCGGAATAAAAACACTAGACAGGAAATATCATAGGATGTATGACATGGGATCTCCCCTCTGTATGCTATGAATATGTTTTATTACCATTGGTTAATAAAGAAGCTTCTTTGACCTATAGCAGGGCAGAATAGAGCTAGGCAGGTAAACTAAACTGAATAGAGGGAGAAAGAAGGCGGAGTCAGGGAGACACCATGTAGCTGTTGAAGGAGAAAGACACCGGAACCATACCTGTAGGCCACAGCCTTGTGGTAGTACACAGATTAATAGAAATGGGTTAATTTAAGATGTAAGAGTTAATTAAGAATATGCCTAAGCTACTGGCCAAACGGTGTTGTAATTAATATAGTTTCTGTGTGATTATTTGGGTCTGGGCAGCTGGAAAATGAACAAGCAGTCTCTGTTTACAGATGTAACCATTGCCAAAGGAAGAGAAAAGCCATTTTAAGTAGAATTATTACTTTTAATGAAAGAGAGCAGCTAAAACCTTCAGGATGGCTCAATGGCTAAGAGCACTGGGCATTCTTCCTTAGGTTCTAGGTTCAATTCCCAATACCCACATGGAAGCTCACAACTATCCATAACTCCACTCCAGAGGATGTGACATTCTCTTCTGACTTCTGCAGGTACCACATCTGCATATGGTGCACAGACATACATGTAAGCAAAACACTCAAACACATAAACATATGCCTTAAAAAGGAGAGAAGGGAACAACTTTGGGAAAGGAAATAAGTTAATATAAAGCAAAGAATAATAAATTTGGAAATAATAAAAGTATAAGAGCTTATATGTATACATGTATAAAGCCTTTGAATAGGAAAAAAAGAAGATTAAAAAGGTTAGGATCTTGGAGCCCAGCTATTCCCTCCTAACCATTTATTTTTATGAATTTTTCAATATTTATCCCAAGGAATTTGTTTGAAAATCTTTTGAAGCATTCTTCATAACTACCAGTGTTTAAAGCAAAACCAGTGACCCTCAAAGATAAATTGGTTATATTAAATGCTGGGAAGTAAAGTGTATGTGTATGTGAAAATGGGAATTTTCACAAGAGGTAAGAGAACAAAACATAATCCCACTTTTGCTTTGAATTCTTTAGATGGGTTAACTGTATTTGCATACAGAAAGTTTGAGTACTATTCCATTAGGGCTCATGTTCTGTTCACTTTCAATGTTTGCTCTTGTGTCACGTTCTCATTTTCCTATCATTGCTGTCTTTTGCACAAGTTTCCTAAGAAAAGGATTTTAAAATGCATAACAAATGTTAAGAATGTTATCTAAATAAAAGCTGGTGAGAAAAAACAAAAAATATTTTTAAGAACTGAATATCCAGGAAGAAAAATATGTAACATAAGAATTAAAGTTCTTAAGAAAATAGACTATCATGAGGAAGTCAAAGATTATTGTGGAAATGAAGTAGACATTGAGATAAAAGTCAAAGTGTATCTAAGAATGTGAACTTGACATTAGCATGTAATCCTGCTGATTACAAATATTTTGCAATGATTATGCAGGTTGGTTTCAACCCTTAATCCTGCCTGTGCAGATATGTTCTTCTCTCATTTGAAATGCAGTGAAAGACCCCTTTGTGAATCTGAAAGGTTACATCTCCTCCTTGCCTCTGGATTTCAATAGTGCCATTGTTTCAGATCCTGGGGTTCCAGGGTTCAAAGTGGCCCCTCCCCATCCTGAGGATTAGCAGGAAGCCTTTCCATGGCTGAATTTCTGGATGAGTTCTGGATTGTCATCCATCCAGACTCCAAACTCTAACTGCAGCCCACACTGCCATCACACTTCAGTGGTGCCTGTTTCATGTGAGAACACACCTGCTCTTTTTTGTGTATGGGGGGGTGGCTAGGTGTTTATGTGCACGCTGCATGGTGTGTTCATGTTTCAGGTGTGCACACTTGTGAAGGACAGAGGTCAACATTAGGTGGGCTCAGTCTCTCTTCACTGTACGTTTGAGATAGGGCCTTCCACTGAACCTGAAGCTCGCAGGCAGGCTAGACTGGCTGGCCAGCAAGCTCCTGGGTTCCACCCACTTCCCTGCCCCCTCCCCTAGATGCTGGAATACCAAAGCTGTAATGATTTTTCATGGGTGTTGGGGATCTGAACTCCATCTCCCCACCCCACAACCCATCCTTTGTTTGGTTAGTTTGTCTTGGAAAGTATGACAGTAACCATACAGAATTTCTAACTCGGGCTTACAAACTTGAACGAGGATTTAAGGGTCAAGGTCTATGAATGTTGTAAGGAGCTTCCTTTACCAACACTTTTCATGAACATATGTCTTCTATCAAATGGGGGGGGGACAATTTTTGCAAATTTAGGTAACATTTACGTGCTTCCACTAAAAGCCTACTTTAACATTGGTGTTCCATGAAAAGAGGAAAAAACATAAAACATTTTCTGTGTTTATTAGAATGCATTCTAAAAATAGACTCAAAAAGCAACAGCTGACATCTGAATCTTTATCAAGAAAACATTTTCTAATTTTCTATCCTTAGCATCATTATTCTTCAGTTTCCAGGTGGCTCAGCCATCAGACGGACACCTTTCTTTGCTAAGATAATGGACTGTATTATTTGCCAATCATTTATTAGCCCTTTTAATGTAGCCTGAACAATTGAGACAGGGCCCAAAGATAAAGGCATCCACATAGAATTGCTCAGCCCAACCAGAAGCCAATTTTTCAAGCATAGAAATAAAGCCTTTATGTTTTAATTTCCTTTGAGCGTAACAGAATTCCTGAGGTCTGTTAGAGCAACCACGCCGTATGAAGGCTATTAATACTTTCACATTTCCAATCCATGCAAAGTGCCAAAAGGATTATGATTATGATGAGCTACAGAAGTGAAACAAGTATAAAATTCATACCTTCATAGATTTATAGGCAACAAGTGGTCAGCATGGATGTATAAAATGGTAGCCGTGGTTCAAGGACAGGTCATTAATAAAGACAGTGTATTATAACTGCCTAACAAGTAGGATGGCCTCCCATGTAGCAAAAAGGCAGTGTTTAAATTTTTAGGACCAGTTGGGGAATAATAGGTATTAGATTTAGACAAAAACAGGATTTTCTATGCCAGTAATTTGTGTGTTGTACTACCAGCTGATAATATTTATGGGTTGGCATGCCTGTTGTATATCTTCTTACTATCCTTCATAGTCTGTGAAGACAAGCCCTGCCCCTCTAGTTCTGTTAACTTATTATATACATAGAATTTGGGATATATAGGAATATTTGAGGAACAATTCAATGAATTAATATAAATAATAGGAAAAATGAGTTGGGAATTATGGATCTGAGCATAGTTCAGGGACGATGGTTTTGGGTGGTAACATGAAGGAGAGAGGTTAGGGGAGGTGTCAGAAAGGAGAAGTATGGATGCTGAGACAGGACAAAAATGCTGACATTTGCCTCATCAACATGACTGACTCACTTGAAATGATGCCAGGCACTTGTCTGATGTACATTTACAGAGTATTAACAATGCATCATCCTTCATGGCTAGGCATACTACAGCAATGCAAGTTACGAGTTGTTTGTTTTCAGTAGGAACTTAAATCTGATTGTATTTTATTCTTAGTTCAGTCCATACATTCTATAATGTGAGGAAAAGAAGAAATTCTGTGGGGGGTGTGGTAGACGGTGGGGGGGTTTCCTAAAACAGGGATAACAACATTATATCCTGTGGGCGGCAACCTTCCAAGTCCCTTGGTTTCTTCACCCCACCCCCCCTCAGTACTCTAGGCTCTGGGATGGTGCACCTCTTTGCCAAGCCACCTCTTCAATCTGTTTTTAGGGCTATGCTTTAACATTCCAAAGTCTGCTGAATGCAATGCCTAGTGTAAGGTAAACGTCAGTCTCTTTTTTTAGACATGAAGGTCATTAGACTCACTGTGGCTAGGAAGCTAGTAGAAGGTCACATATCAAATAAGTGAAAGTGTCTGGACTTAACCTAGAGGAAGATTTGAGTTATGAGTTCATGAACTCACTCTGTGTGTGTGTATGTGTGTTCAATTTCTAATTTAGTAACATATTTAAATTTAAAATGAACAACTTTGTATATAACTCCTTATCTACATTTCTAATTATTTCCTTAATATATACATATAGAAGTAGAAATTTTCAAAGTGAATAGTAATTACAGAACTTTTATAATTACATATTGTATACATCATTTATGTAATATATATATATATATAGTATTAACACTAATTAAAAGAGTTTGACTTACATCAGTAAATCTCACGCCTTAAAGCTATAGCTGACCCAAATCCTATGGTCTTATCTAACAGTAGGTTATATTGATTCATTTTCTTAAATCTTCTTATTTGATATTTGCCAGTTTAATCATTTGACTTTCTCCAAAATGAAAAAAAAAAAAAAAAGCCTCTGTTGCTCAGTTTGTCTCCTTCAACTGCAAACCTACTGTGGTAGTTTAAATGGAAATGACCCCCCACAGGCTCAGAGGGAGTGGCATTATTAGGAGGCATGACCTTGTTGGAGTAGGTGTGGCCTTGTTGGAGGAAGTGTGTCACTATGGGGGTGGACTTTGGAATTTCAAATGCTCAAGCCAGGCCAAGTGTCTCTCTCTCTCTCTCTCTCTCTCTCTCTCTCTCTCTCTCTCTCTCTCTCTCTCTTTCTCTCTCTCCCTCCCTACCTGCTGTCTGTGAATCATGATGTAGAACTCCTAGCTTCTCTCCAGTACCATGTCTACCTGCATGCACCATGTTCCCTGACATAAAGATAATGGACTAAACCTTTGAATTGTAAGCCAGCCCCAGCTTACTTAAATGTTTTCCTTAATAAGAGTTGTTGTGATCATGGTGTCTCTTCACAGCTGTGGGACACTGATTGAAACACCTACCAAGTCTTCTGAACGGAACATGGGAGTGCAGGATTTTAAGTAGCCAATCCAAGCTCAAATCTCAGCTCTACCACTGAACAGCTCAGTGACTTTGTATCTCATGCTGAGTCCCTGTCCTCATTCGTTAAATAGGTCTAGCTGGCATTTCCTGCCTCACAAAGACTTAACTGAGCAATGCTTGTGAAATATGTAAAACAGTGCCAGGGACAAAGAAAATTCTCAGGCAGTACTGGCTGCTTCAGTGTCTTTTCCTTTTTCGCGTGTGTATGTTTGTGTGTATGTGTGCACACACACATTCTTTGATGGATAAAGTTTCATACATGATTTTGGATCAAAAAGTTACTCTGACTCCCCATTCTCCAAGCAGCTCCTGTTTCCAAATATGCTGTTTACCCAGGGCTCGTGATAAGCATCATTGGAGCTTTCTATGGCCAAGAAATGGCTTGGCTCTCCCATCCAGGATGGCTCATGGCTTCTGTGCCTTCGTCCTCCCTCAGCACAGTGTTCTGAAGTGCCCTACCACTGACCCACCCCCAAGGACACACTTGCAAGTTCCCCCTTCAGTAGTTCTCTGCTTTTCTATCTCCCTGGGCTGCCGACAGTTCACTGTCTTCAAACCTACTGAAGGGGGAAGCTGTGTCAATAACCATGGTTGTACTGGGTTCTATATATCCGTTCTAGTAAACAACATGGCATGTTAGTAGTTAAAGAATGAGAGGCACTAGAATTTTAAAAAAAGGTGTAAAAATCTAATCCTAAAATTATTTTACTAAATGACACCCCACAAGCACCATTTGTTTTTAAAGCCACTACTCATCACCCTGTGGGAAGGGCTCCTGGGGTCTCTGGCTCGGGGTATTCCAAGGTGCACTTGCCCGGCATGAACTGTATACACACTGCTAATTAAAATACTAAGTTGTGATTCTTTCCACCCCCTCTCATTTCAAGCTCACTGAAATGGCACCAGAGATAATAGACTTTAAATAGGCTGCTCTGGTGATCTAAACATCTGGAATAATTACAATAATATTAATACTTGTTATTGTTCTGTTTTTAAAAGTATAATACAGGGGCAGATTAATGGCTCTGTGGGTAAAGTTTTTGGTGAGTAACACTGATGATCAGAGTTCAAATCCCTAGAGCCCACATAAAGCTAAATGCAGCAACACAAACACATGTGTGTATGTGTGTATATATGTGTGTGTGAGAGAGAGAGAGACAGAGAGAAAGAGGTAACAGTATAGCACTACCAAGAGATAGGGGGGCAGAGAAATGAGAATATTAGCTTGTGGATCACACATAAAACCAAACAACATGGTGTGAAAAGTGAGGACCAACAGCCAAAGTTGTCTTCTGATTTACATAGATACATCATGGCACACGTGTGTCCATACTCACATGTGAACACACACCATAAATACACACCAAAAGAGTATATTACATTTTCTTACTACTTATGCTGGCTAGTTTTTGTCAACTTGACATAACTAGAGTGACCTGGAAAGAGGAACACTCAACAGACTAGACTGTGGGCATACCTTCAGCAGACTAGACTATGCGCATTTTTTTTAAATTAACAATTAATGTGGGAATGCCCAGTCCACTATAGGTAGTGCCACACTGTAGGAGGAAGCCCCTTGTTCATCCCAGCTGCCCAGAACTGAAATAATCATACAGAAACTGTGTTAGTTAAATCACTGCTTGGCCCATTAACTCTAGTTTCTTATTGGCTAATTCTTACATCTTAATTTAACCCATTTCTATTAAGACTGCTCCCCTTCCCCATCTCTGAGTTGGATGCTCCCCGAGAATTGAGTTTATGATAGAGGCAGATGTGGGTCCACACATCTGTGTAGTGCTTCTCCCACCCCCTTTCCAGGTTCACTCCCACAGCTTCAGGTACATACGTCAACTCTGATCCAAAAATTTACAGAGAAAAAATTCTAAAAATAGAAGATAACTTTTGTAAATAATTTTATTATAGTATATCGTTATAATTCTTTTTATCATTAGCTACCTTTAACCTCTTAGTGTATCTAAGTCATAAATTAATGTCATAGGTGTGAATGTATTGGGAAAAGATCACATAGATGGGATTAGATACTACCTGTGGTTTCAGATATCCATAGAAGGTCTTAGAGCATATTATTCAAAGACTGCATTGTCATTGTGAGTTGACAGCTTCTCCTCAAATGGAAAGAACCTCTTTGTCATCTTTGCGGTTTGTTCCTGTCTCCCTGACTGGTTCCCTGCCCAAGACCCGCTGGGCTGTTCCTGCTGATAATAGCCACTGACAAACATGAAATGTTGTACAGCTAGTTTCATAGTACTATAACAATATCCCTGAGGTAATTAATTTATAAAAGCTTATTACTTAGCTCGCAGTATCTAAGATTTAAGCCTACTGGTTTGACCTCTGCTTGGGTCAGCAGAAAATAATGGTGGGAACACATATCGGAGAGAATATTCATAAAGTAAGGGAAAGGAAGGACAGAGAGGTGGAGAAGGTAATCCCTTTCAAGGGTCCTACCCCCAGAGCCTTAAGGTCATCTTAAATGTTTACAGAACCTCTGGCCCCAGAGACCAGGCCTTTGCACATGGGCTTTTGGGGGACACTCATCCAAACAGTAGCAAGAGCCAACTGTGAATGTACAATCAAATGACACAAAATGGGAAATAAATTATATTACCCAGTTTTCATTGATTCTGGGGTGGTTTCCTCTCACTAAACCAGGGCACTGAATCATTCCTACAGTTTAAAATGTAAATCTGGGGCCAGAAGTTGGATCAGAAGATTAAGGCACTTGCTCCTGAGGCCGAGGACCTGAGTGTGATTCCAGCACCCACAAACTGAAAGGAGAGAACTGATTCCTGAAGGTAATCCTCTGACCTCCACACATGCACCCTGGCATGCGCGCACACACACACACACACGCACACACACCTAAACTGAACATAGGCATGTTATGGAAGTGGGCATGCATCTTGTTTCATTTATCACTGATTCGTAATCTAGAAAGCAATGTTTCAGATAGAAGTCAATCCTTTTCTTTCCTGTTAAATAACTTCTATTTTTTTTTATTTCTATCTTAATTTTAGGGGGAGGAGGGGATATTTAAAAAATGGATAATTTTTCAACAAGCCTATAAATACATCTATCCATTGAAAGAGAGAAAAACTCCAACCCTCTGTAGTAATAAAGTAATAAACTTAATTTAAAGTGTTCAGTTTTATCACAGATCAATCCTGCCCACAGCAAGGGAGTATGGCCAGTAACCTGGACAGCCTTTGAAGTAGCTTACACATGCAGGCTTTCACCTCTGGGACTAACCGGAATTTTAATTAACATAAAGTAATCTAACGGCGTGCTGGTTAGATGCCCAGTGCTTGAACAAAGCTTTCTAGGCAGGGCCTGGGAATATGGAAGTCTGCCTTACCCCTCTTCCCTGAAAACAAGGCTCTCTTTAATCAGTCAGAGCGAATTTTTATTATGTCCAGCTTTTCCTTTTTTTTTTCATTGCATGATGTTCCTAGAGACTGAAAACAACAGAATTCCAAAAGCTTTGGTTAATTAAAAAGAGCAGAACTGAAACCGTTACAGATTATGTCGGTTTAGCCCCGCGTTTAAACAGTGCAGGGCTCCAGAGTCCATGATTTACACCATATTCCAGCAAACCCATGCAGGCGGGGGCTTTGCAGTCACTGCCCTGTGTGTCCTGTGGAGCACGCTGAAAGGGGTTGGTGCTCCCAGGGACAGGCCAGAAAGAATTAATTCCAGCCAGCCTTGCTTCTAATATGTAGCTTTGACTTTCAGAGAAATGGAGTGCAGTGTGAATCCGAGAGGCAACTGTCTGAGAAGCTCAGCACTCTGACAGGAAGCAAGCTTCTTTCCATATTCCTTCCAAGAGTTTCCTATCACACAAAGTCCCAGACACAGAATAGTCTGCAAAAATCATAAAGAAGCCACAGTAGGACTTGTTGTTTGGGGAGTTCCCAGGAAGAATAATTGTGTTCAGAATACACTCACACATACAGACACACACACACACACACACACACACACACACACACACACACACAGAGAGAGAGAGAGAGAGAGAGAGAGAGAGAGAGAGAGAGAGAGAGAGAGCGAAAGTTTATTATGTGATCTGGAACAGCCAAGAGAAACAGACAACACCATCTCCATTTTATTGTACATGTTATTTACTGAGTTTTCCTGAAGAAAGCTTAAGAATTCTTTCCCTGTGAGTCACTCACTGTGTGCCTGCATGCACATGTACATGCACGTGCACCGTGTGTGTGTGTGTGTGTGTGTGTGTGTGTGTGTGTGTGTGTGTGTGTGTGAGTGTGTGTGTGGTGTGTGTGTGTGTGTATGTGTGTATGTGTATGTGGTGTGTGTGTATGTGTGTGTGTGTGTATGTGTGTGGGGGGGTGTGTATGTGTGTGGGGGGGTGTGTATGTGTGTGCGTGTGTGTGTGTGTGTGTGTGTGTGCGTGTGTGTGTGTGTGTGGGTGTGGGTGTGGGTGTGTGTGTGTGTATGTGTGTGTGTGTGTATGTGTGTGTGTGTATGTGTGTGTGTGTGTGTGGTGTGTGTGTGTGTGTGTGTGAATATAAACTTCCCCACAGCTGCTCAATTTGAAACACAATCATCTTTCCTTCTCTTCAAGCTTCTCTGCCTTCTCCTGTCAATGATCATGTCTGAGACCAAATCGAGCCGCTTTGGTGGAACCAAGTGTAACCAATTTCTTTCCATTAAATACTCAAGTTTAAGAAATGAACAGCCTGGCCAGGCAAGACTCAAAGAACCCCATCCTCTGAATGTGACTTACATAATTACATTTTCATTACCCTGGCAAATGCATATCCTTGGCTTAATTTCTGTTGGAATCAATGGAAGGGAAATTGTATCCTTTTTTGCCAAGAATCGTTTGGTGGTTGCCATGCTTAGGCTAAGGTCCTTTTTACCATTAGGAATGGAAGAGAAGGTGCTCTCCATTCTCATCTTACTGAAGAAGGGGCTACAAAGATGGTCCTTGGGAGTAGCCAGGCTTGGTAATTTAAATATTAACACCTTGACAGATATCTCAATATGTTTAATAATTGCAGTTGTCCCTCCGCGGTAAAGGCCCTGTAATTGCAGTCATCCATTCTGAGGGAGCACTGTTGTTATAGACAGCAATTCTGAACCCACTTTCCCAGTGGCTATAAGAAGCCTGCTGTTGCCAACAGAGTGGTCTAGAGTCCTTGCTAATTACCAGCTTCCACAGCTTTTGATTCTGAGCCCAACTGATGGCGCCAGAGGCTGAACCACAGTCAGATCTGTAAGCCCTGGGTTTGCCAAATGGAATCTATGCAATTTGTTTCCTTTTCTCAATGTTTTTGTGACGAGACTCAGCTCAGGCTGAATAGACTAGAATTGCTCCAAAATACTAATGGCTGAAGATTTGAGCATTGAGAAAAATCACCATGAGGGGTCGATGCCCTGTGCTCATGTGTATGTGTGTGTATTGACCAGAAATCAATACTGGATAACTTCTTCAGGTTCTCTCCACCTTATCAGACAGGGTCCCTCACTGAACCTGAAGCTCCTAAATTCTGCTAAACAACCTGGCCAATGAGCTGTGGGAACCCTCCTGTCTCTACTATCCATTGCTGGGATTATAGGCATATACCAGTATGCCCGCCATGTTTTACATGGGTACTAGGGGGTGGAATTTAGGTCACCACGCTGTGCAAGACTTTACTAAGTCACGTTCCTCACTCCCAAAATTGCTAAATTTTTTTATGTACAGATGTGCTATTTGACTCACTTAATTGCACAGACATTTAGTTAGCACCTTCTGTTTACCTGGTACTGTGTTTTATTCTGAAAATAATGCATGAAGCTATCTCCAACTGTACTATAAAAGGCAAATAAAAACATCACATAGGACCACCTTATATAATAATCAAGTCAGGAACTGTACCTTAGAAATTGGCACTAAGAATTGCCTAATTGTTTTCTGCACAAAGAAAGTTGAGGTCTAGAAAGTGCTTTGTAAAGAATTTTAAGATGATTTTTGAAGAATATACATGAAATTCCGGAGAAGGGTCACTAGGCTAAGCAACAATTTAGCTAAAAAAAAATGTATGGGGGAAACTGAGGGGCATGGCTGGGGTTGTGTGATGTTTGTGAAGACGTGTGGAAGAGACCGGAGGGTAGGAAGTTTAGAGAAACTCTTACCGGATCTCATATGCTCTTGTCAATGGGGTTTTTATTCTAAGAACTCTGCAGACACTGGAGCAAATCAAAGCTACCATCTTCTATACATTTGGTCAAAAGTAGGCAATCAGGATAGAGGACTGAACATTGAGTGGAAAGAGGTGTTAAGTTTTAAATGGGGACCGATAGGGTTCTTCTTTTCAACAGAATGGCAGACCAGGTGCCCGGCTAGGATGTCACATACAATTATAATTAAAATATTGAATGAAGTAGCCTTCATCATGGTAGCTAAAACGAATCTCAAGAAATAGGATACTTTCAGTTCTACAGCGATTGCCAGGGCCACCCCTTGAAAAAATGCTACACCTTGGTCTAAGAACATGTTAGAAACAAACACGGCATCCGCAAGGACACACAGCAAGAGAGAATGATCTTGTGCTAACTGTGGCATTAACTGGAAGGAGAATAAAGGCATCTGCCTTTAAGCCAATATTTGAGTTTAAAGTCAGATCACACTGTGTGTGAATCAAGAACCTTGGATATGGACTGGACAGGTTGTCACATGCTTATACACTCAGCACTTGTACGGTAGAGGTAGGAGGTCAGGAGTTCAAGGCCAGCCCCGGCTATGTAGCAAGTGGGAGGCCACCCTGGTCTAAATGAGATCCAGTGAAAAAGCCAATTTTCTGTGCTTGTGGCACCTCCAGAAGAACCAGCAGAAGCGGCACAAACCCTCAAGGTCCACCTACGCCTTCTCTAGGATAGTGCTCTAGAGAAAATACATCAGAAGAAACAAAGTAAAGAGGGAAAAAAGGAGAAACAACTGAGAATATGAGAAGCAATGGTCTGTGGAATCGGTCCTCTGAAGATATAGTAGAGACACAAATCACAGAAATAAAACTAAAACACTTAATAGATAGAAATAAAGAAGCTTAGCAACAAAAGCAATGACAATCAAGCAGATTTGGAAAACTGTAACTTCTAGAAATGAAGTTCAGTCACAGATGTGAAAAATTCCACCAAGAGAGCCAGTGAAATCAGCTAAACACAGCTGGATGAAGAATTCGTAAACTGGAGTCAGTGCAATAGCTCAGCAGGTAGAAGAGTTTGGCGCAAAAGCCTGGAGTCCTGAATTTGATTCCTGGAAGACACATAAAACTAGAAGAAATTGATTCCAAAATCTGCCCTCTGACTTCCACATGTTCCCTATGGAACACATGTCCCCATGGGGGTGGGGAGCAAAAGTAAGTTTTAAAAATCTTTTTAAAAAATTAATAAACTAAAAGCTGGCGAGTGGTGGCGCACACCTTTAATCCCAGCACTCGGGAGACAGAAGCAGGCGGATCTCTGTGAGTTTGAGGCCAGCCTGGTCAACAAGAGCTAGTTCCAGGACAGCCTCCAAACCTACAGAGAAACCCTGTCTTGAAAAACCAAAAAGGGGGGGATCTAGGAAAATAGGTCACTTAAAAAATAGTAGTCACGCTCCTGTTTCTGTGATAAATTCCCAAGACCGAAAGCAATTTATACAGAGTTTCCTTTGGCTAGAGTCCAGAATGGCAGGGACAGCATGGCTACCATGGGGCATGTTGGCAGGGGCAGGGAGCTGGACCATCACGTCTCAACCACACACCGAAAACTGGAAGTGGGGTGAGTATCTATGCTCTCAAACTCAGACCCCAGTGGTGTATTTCTTCCAGCAAGGCTCCACATCCTAAAAGTTCTGAAACAGCACTTCCCACTGGAGACCAAGTGTTCAAATACATGAGCCTATATGATCTTGTGGGAGACCTTCCTCATTCACTTCACCGCAGCCACTGACAGAGGAATACAGCTAAGCTGTTGATCTTTAGAATTGTGTGGAGTCATTTAGTGCATAAATAAAGCCAATGCCCAGGCCCGTGTCTTTCTCATTCCTATGCCTGTGCTCTGAATTCCACCAAAATTTTATCACATATCCAGGCGCAGAGTCGTTTGTGCACAGAAATAATTGCAAGTCTGAAAAGCAACCAGATTTGAAAAGCTGGAAAGAAAGTCAACCACAATCTGCTTAACATATGAAAAACCCACTGAAACATATTTAGGTACAGAAGAAACAAAGCAGCTAACATTTTGGTAATTTCACAATATAGGCCAGGCATAGTGCTGGTACTTAAAACCTCCCTCCTCCTACAGCAAATATTTACTCATTGGAGTTCTTTTCTCCATTTCATGGTGGCAGAGACCAATGCTGGGGGAGATTAAGTAATTTACCTAGTCTTGTAAAGCAGGTAAGTGGTAAATTCAGATTCTAGAGAAATGCAGCCAGCACCACCATACCTATATGCCCAGCAGCATTGTCAACAAATGGATATCGTAAGTGTGTTACGTGAGTTATCCACACACACGACACTTTCTGGGAAAGCCAGATACCCCCACTCACACTGGATCTGTTTCCTGGAGGTTGGTGAATATCTTACCAGCTTGCTCCTCTACCACTGCCTCCCTATAGTCCATTTATTTTCTAATGTTTAGAGCTTTGGATCCTGTATCAAAGACCTAATAGGCAAATTACCTACCTCCTTTGAAGTCTAAATTTCATCCCATGCAAACTGGGATAACAGGCATCCTTGAGAAACTTAGTTGAGAAAGTAATCAATAAAATTCATGCTTAGTTCAGTCTCTGACACTGAGATTTCCTCAGAAAGTGACTGATTCTGCTACTATTAGGCCTTTTAAGGCCTAGAGAATATTTAGTCAGGGTATTCATTCACCCTTCCTACTTTGCCTAAGAAAAAATGAGCCATGTTTATTTGATTCACTGTTGTGGTATGATGTAGTTTTGGGTCTGGTTGTCATCATTTTAACTCATTTTAGTAGGAAAATAATTATGAAATACTCTTTTATATCTAGGTGATATGAATATAGTAATCCATTACTAACCATCCATTTTCAGAAAGTGATATTAAAAAAAAAATTCTCACTTACCCCTAAGTTGTACTCACTACAATGTTCTCTAAACCTCAAGAGAATCCATCTGTTATTTGGCTCAGTTTGACTGGAGTATTTTGGCCTTTGGGATGTATTAGTTTGAACAATTGTGTGAAGTTTTATGTGAGCTCTAATGAGACAATGATTGTGGAAAGGATTGCTGTAATGCTGGGGTCAGAAACACAGAAGATACAAACCCTTCTGTACGCAGACAATGCGTCATAAGGCCAAAAAAGAGTGAGGCAGAAAAGTAAACATGACACCCAGTCAGCCCGTGTGCACTGTGTAAAGCACGCCCACATGCTGCGTGTGAAATGCTAATCTGGTACAGATTTCTTCTCATAAAAACACCTATAATTGTTCCACATTGTATTCACTTAATATATCTAATAAGCAAGGGCTTTAGAACATACTGTATTTTACGTTTCAGCTAATTAGTCTTATTTTTTAAACAAAAAAGCTAATAAGCAAAAGCCATATACGAACTCTTCCTCCTGCTGGGTGATGAGGGCCAGCCTGTCCTTCAGGACTTTGTGGCACAGCAGCAGCCTTATGAAGCCACTCCCATCTTTCATACGCTTCCACACTGTCTCATGTCTGTGTTTATTTCTCGGAGGATACTTCTGTGATAATGATTTAATGAGCTAGTGAGTCTGGAGAGCTCAATGTCCTTTTGCGAACCAGCCACTGTATGCCTCTTGATTGTTTCTACAGCTTTTGGGCTTTTAGAGGATTGCTTACCTGTAACGTTACGGTTAGCAGAAGAAAGGAAGTAGTTCACTTTGGAGGAAAGCAATTCTGTGGTAGCCTAGCTATGCAGTGATGCTTCTAGGCAATCTTTTGGAATTCCAGGGAAGACCAAAACCAGGGTTTTCTCTCTTTCATATTAGACAGAATTTATTACAGCAGGAAACCCTTATATATGCATGTATGTAGAGAGCAGCAATTGTTAGCAGCTTAGCGTACAATCCCGAGAAGTTTAGTACTAGGAGATGAGGAATATCATTCTGTCGTTCCCAACTGAACAAACATCAGAAAAGGAGACAGGCTGACCAGAATTATCCAAAATGGAGTCTGTCTGAAATGCTAAGTCTCCCAGAGACAAAAGTGTCATTCATCTCTTTCTCCTTCTGATAGCCGCGACTCATTTGCACCTACTGACACCCTTTGAATTATTATCCTCCCAGAAAATCTCTCGGCCCCTCTAGAGCACTTCAAACATTCCACTGCTTCTGATCAGACCTGTGTTGCCATCCATCCCCGACTCAGACTTTAGTATATTGGCAAAGAAAACTCACCGTCAAAAATAAATGTATCGGAAGTTCAACATTGCATTCCTGTAACAGTTTTCAGAACTCACATTTCACTTTATGCTTTCAGTATCATCATTCCGGAAGTCTGGCCTTTATCTGACCCTTTAGAGGGGTAACAAGCACAATTCCTTGTGTTGCAAAAAAAAAAAAAATGCAGAATAGGACTTAGTGATTTCTGAGGCCTGGGCTTCAGAGGAATTCAGTGACTTTCATCAAATATCTGTTAAAATTTTAATACAGTGCATGTTAGGGTTTCACTTAAAGTAAAATTGTTCAGCAACAAGAATTTAGCATTTACAAAGCAGCCACATGGTCTGTCACCCTGAACTCCCTCACCAGACTGCCTTCCCGAGGCTGGTCAACATCTGTCAGCATCTTTAGCATAAACCTTCAGCTCCAAGCATTCTTTGGGCTGAAACTTGAGCTGTCAGGTCTCAGCTCAGGAGTTTTTGTGTGCTTTCAGGAAAATAAGATCTGTTTTCTTCAAGTGAAAGCCAAAGGGGGAGAAATGTAATCATAACATTTCAAGACACCCTTCTGTTTTAGCTGTGGGTAAAAGGAAAACCAGCTTCAGTCGAACTGAGAGGAACAGAAAATACCCAAACAAGTCGAGGGTGGTGAAGTTTTCCTCACACTGCATTCCTGAAACAGGATGTCCTCATCAGAACTGCGTGACCACATGCTTAGCGGGACCGTGTATGGAACATGGTCCAACTGTGTTACCAGAGGTCAGCGTGTGTCCACCTCTTGGCAGCTGAGGGTAAAGAGCTTAAGTGACAAATTCCAACCCTCCAGCTTCCCAGATCATTACACAGGCGCAGGAAACTAAGACAGCGACCAGCAGCCTGCCAAAAGGTATCATATACACCAGTGGCTTGTGGTTTTGCACAGCTTTGACATGCACCACCCTGGTGTCTAAAATTACTTCTCAGAGTACATCTGTGTGTGAGAGATACTGGACTTCCCCAGTTGGTCCCGTTTAGTCCATTGAACAATAGGGATGCACTTTTGAACCTAAAGCTGTCCCTACTAATCTCACTGTGAGTGTAAAAATTCGCAAAGTATCCCTGATTCTTTGTGCAAGAATTTGCCTCCAACCCTAGAGAGACTGGATCCTGAAATTGTCAATTCATTCAAGATGGAAAGCTCATTTCAGTGAATGAAGTCTGGGTAGCTTTTAGTTAGCTACAGGGGCCTCCTGGCTAACAATTACATTTTGCCACTTGGCTGCAGCGTCAGTGTAATAGTGCACTTGGTAGAAACCATACTTGGGATTCTGAATTAGGACCTTCTCTCAGGCTAGAAATATGCACCAGGACCCCCCCCCATGATGCTGGGCAGTGGCAGGATGCAGCTCCTCCTTAGCCACACAAGAGGAAACCGTGATGTATCATAGGCTAGGCACATACCATGAGGTTTGCCCCCGTAATTTGAACTCATGGTGAGTTGATTGGGATGTAACCCAATCAAAAGCTGAGTAAAAGCTGTATTTGTAATATGAACATTTTTCCCTTCTCACAGCAATACTAATTAGAAATAGAGAGGCAAGCCATGAGCGGGACTTCAGCATCTAGTCAGCCCCTGTCCAGTCCTCCATACCAGTTATTTGTATAGAACTTTGCTGACCTAAAGACACTGTGAGTTCACAGCAACAAATCTCTAAAGAAAAAACAAACAAACAAATACTGAAGAACATACAGTTAAAGGTGCACTAAGATGGAGCTGCAGGACACCTTGGACACATGCTCAGCTGTAGCTCACAGAATTCTCTAACCAATAAGGGTGTATGTTCTTGTGACCATACACAAAATTCATCTGGGCGACTCAACTTCAGTCACAGTAGTAAGGAAAACAGCATTGCCTTTGTCCTTCGGAGACCCTGCCAGACACAGACCATGCTCCAGGCCTCTGGCTCCTGGTGGACTTGAGGATTCATGTGTCTGTCTCCTCTCTGAACCTGGAGTGACTCCGATCCTTTGGAGGACTTAAAAAGAGTCAAAACTAAGTGTCGATGAAATAGTCTTGAAAATACCTTCTAATAAATATAAGAAAGCAAAGCAGGGAGGAGGGGAGGACAAAGGAGGAAGGAAGTAGGGGGCAAAGTAGGGATCTGACCATTTGACCTCCCTAAAAATGCCCCATGTCTTTTTAGGCAGCATAGTGGAGACCTTTGTTGGGGTGGGGGGGGTTGAGTCTATGCATTTCTGGAATAACCCCTCATCTCAATCTCTTTCTGCTCGCCTACTACACAGTCCTGATCCTCAAGCCACCCAATAGCCACTTCTACCTCCCCAAACCAGACATGCACCAGATTCTGTCACATTCTGTCCTTTGACCTACATAGTCCCCCTGCCTGGAAGATGCTCAAATTAGTTCTGTGCTTAGAGAACACCTTCATGTTTGAATCTATCACTACTGCCAAGTACACAAGTACACTTTGTGCATCTCTTAAAATATAGAGGTTTGAGCACTGTTAATTTATAATTGAAATATATTTTTACTTTTCACATGATCCTGAAAAAGTGAGGACAGTCATGGGCATCATTAGTATGACTGTATCCCGATGAAATTAAGATTCACAGACTGAAAATAATAGAGCAAGCATTATATGCATTTGGGAGGCTAAGATTTTTCTCCATAGATGTATTCATTTCTTAATCTAATGCTGAAAGACAAAGTCAAAATATATGCAAAGGCGTCCTTAGTTGAAACACACCATGTGGTCACTGATATCATTACAAGCTTCAGTGGGCTTCCTCTCCCTGTAGACATAAGTATCCCAATTTTCCTGATTGTATTATTGATCACTAAACTTTTTATTTTGTTTTGTTTTTGTTTTTGTTTTTCAAGACAGGGTTTCTCTGTAGCTTTGGAGCAAAGACTTTTGTTCTTGTGTTATTTAATTTATTTTTATTTTATGTGCATTAGTGTTTTGCCTGCATGCATGTTTGTGTAAGGGTGACAGATCTTGTGGTTGCAAACAGTTGTTATGTGAGTGCTAGGAATTGAACCCAGGTCCTCTGGAAGAAGTGATCAGTGCTCTTAACCACTGAGCCATCTCTCCAGCCCCTGATCACTAAACTTAAGTCTTAGAGATAAACATTTCAACTTATAAGACTTTCAAAAATTATGCTAGGATTTTTACCTTTAATTTTTTTAGCAAACAATAAATCTATTATATGACAAAGTTGATCTAAATATCAGAACAACTTACAATAGTAAAATATGAAAACTATATTCCCCCATACTTACATAAAGTATAGATTCATATAAAAATTACACACCATGATTATTAGCCACAAAGACAATTGAAAGTCTATAGTATATGAAACCCAAATTAAATTTGGCCAGAAAATGGTGATTAGGATGTAATTACAGCCAGGCAGTAGTAGCACACACACTTTAATCCCAGCACTTAGGAGGCAGAGGCAGGTGGATCTCTATGAGTTTGAGGCCATTCTGGTCTACAGAGAGAGTCCCAGGATCCCCCAAAGCTACACAGAGAGAAATCCTATCTGGAAAAAAAAAGGATGTAATTCCTTTTCATTTCAACTTCTGATTTTCCTTATTCGTGGTTTATAATACATTTTGTAGGTAACTCTTACAAATAAGAGTTACAAAATAACTCTTCTGTTATTGCCCATAATAGCAATAGCACATCTTAGTGTACCATTTTGACTATAATATGGTACTCAGTCTATATGTTCTTGTATGTGCATATTTGTGGTACTGGGATTTTTTTTATTTAGAATCTGAAGAATGAGCATCAATTGAAACATTCAAGTTAAAATTATTCTAAAACATGTGGACCTTGATGTATAGCAAGTGTTTTATTTGAAGAATAGCTTTTATGACTTCAGGACAGGTAGAAATGCTAAGGAAAAGTGAGAAGTGTGCTTTAAAATTTCTCTTTGAGAAGATGAGAAATTCCCCAGTGAAGAAACCATGGGACATGGAGAAAAGTTAAACCAACACTGAAGATATGATTGAGGCTGGAGTATTTGCTACCTCTATACCCAAGAGCTTTGGGTCCTATGGTTACATAGTGAGAACAGAAAAGGCATCACTAGGAGAAGCTGACAAATTGTAAGTCAGGGCCTTCCCAGAGTTCCACCTCCAGTGGAAATGATTGATCAGCAAATGTCCACTTGCCAATACAGAGAACTAGAAAAGCTGTTCTTCTCAGTCCAAGTTTGAATGGAAAGAAAACCTCCTCGAGAATTCATTCCTTATAGTTTACCCATCATGTGATTCAGGTTTCAGAGTTGCACAGTTGATCCAAACTGAAGCTGAGAAAGGGCTTTGACATGGACACACATTAGAAGGTCTCTGAGCACTGAAGAAGCATAACATACTCCCCGACAAAGCACACCCTCAAGTCAGCCCTAAGAGGTCTAGCTCTACTACCACCCAGCTGAACATAAACACACAGCCCAACATTGAAAAAGGCATCACCCGCATGTCAAGAGGACAGCAAATATTAGAGAAACTTTGGATTCGGCTTGAGTGTTTAAAGGTGCAATTTGCCCATCACAAATAATAAGGAGCACTGTATTTTAAAGGCATATTTTATGAGCAGTCAAATGGACCTTTTACAAATAGGTCTGCAATCATTAAAATTAAACTGTGAATAAATAGAAAAGCTGAAGAGAATCTAAATGAAATGGGTTATGTAGAATGGTGTACTGATAGATTCCACTAGCTTTATAGTGTCAGAAATCCCACTGTGAGTAACTTAGAGTTACCAATGAAATGTCAGTTAACACGGTTCTTCTGAGGTGAAATAAACAAAATCCTCTGTGAGTGAGTGAGTGAGTGAGTGAGTGAGTGAGTGAGTGAGTGAGTAAGAGAGCGAACATGAATGAGAGAGAGTTTGCATGAGAGAGTGACAGAATGTGATAGATTAGGTAGATATGATAGATAGATAGATAGATAGATAGATAGATAGATAGATAGATAGATAGATAGATAGATAGATATGATACTCAAGTACTATATATTAGAGCAATCTACTCAAATGCAATAGAAAATATAGACAAAGATATAGGAAATATATATGAGGCATAAAGGATAGGAAGGGAATGTCTAGTATTCTTTTGATTATTATTTAAATCATCAGAAGACAATGGGAACATGGTAGTTTTTCTAGAACAGATTATATTTGTTAATGGTAAAGATCTAGGAGCACATAGATAAAAGCACATTATATGAAAACATCCTGCCCTCGCCTATCCCCATCTACCCCTGCCAACTCCCTCCCTCCTCTCTAGAAGTCCTTTTCCCACCTTCCTGTCCTTTTGGCTTGTCTTGGGACCCATTGAATTTAAACAGAGCTCTCTGTGTGACTGTCCCTGGGTGTGAAACTGTTCAACGGAGCATGGTGAGATCAATAAGAGGTACACAAACTAAAGATACTGACTCACCTTCTCCCAGCATCCATCAGTAAACAATAATTTCCCATGACCCCCTCCATAAACACCCTCCCAATCCATGGCTGACTACTGACCAGCTCTACTGCGTTTCAGCCCGTACAAGCTTCTAACTAGATGCTGCAGGTTTGTACTGGCTGTGCTAGGCTCAGAAGACGGCCTTTCATGGCCCTTCTTCCCATCACTGGACTCCCTAATGCGTTCCACCCCATCCTTCCTTAGCCTTAGAAGAGGTTGAAGTTATTTCTTGTTTTGGTTTTGTAGAGCAGACTGGCACTCTGGCAGGTATCACCCTGATTCGACCTCCTGGGTGCTTGGATTACAGGTGTTTACCACCATGCCCAGATTGAATGGTTGTAGAAAATGTTTCCCCGCAAACACGGAAAGTTCAGGGTCCTTGTTCCTCCCTGGACATATGCTAGTATCTTTTTGTTTTCCACTGGGAGGACTATGTACTCACTATGAGTCACAGGAAAAGATAAGATTATTTTATCTTAGTCTCCAATAAAAGAAGCCAGCAGTCCTTGGAGGCATTCCAGGAGTAGAGCTGAGGAGTCCAAGACGGGCCTGGACTATCTCACAGTACTACAAAATAAGGAAGTGCTCAAACATTTATAGGAGAACACGTGAAAAGGATACAGGAGACAAACTGGAAGGAGGTTCCTAGTGACTAGATCTGGGATGACTTCACTAACAGGGTGGCCATCGCTGTGGATTATGACCCAGCAGCTATAAGCATCAGTACCCACATAAACAAACAGCTGAAAATTAAATGGTAAGAAGGGAAGCGCCTAGTCACCAAAGCTAATCCATTCATAAACTTCGAAAAGAAACTTAAGAATCGCCATTTGCAAACTACCCCAGTTATACCTGGAATGCTAAAGTGAGTAGGCGAATGTCAAATAAGAAGAGGAAGTTCATCTCCCAAAACACGACCCAGAAGATACTTCTAGGTTTCCAAGAGGACAAAATAGAAACTCTATCATAGAGAAACCTCAGAAAGCACCATCTTAACCAAATCACCAGTTTCTGGTAGTGGTAGGACAGATGGACACCACATGTCTCCTGACACAGCACTGAGAAAAATACATCATTCCTGTGATTTTTCTCAACAACAAAAACAATTTTACAAACTGAAATTAATGTCAAGGAAACTGAATTCCAACCAAGGGGCGCTGGAAGAAACAAATGATCGCTACTCTTTCCAAGTGTAATTCTGGGGAAAAGACCCTGCGGAATAACTACAGTTGAAGCACACACAGCTAATGTGTGTGGGCATGCATCCAGAACCGGATCCTGAGTGCAGGACAGTGAGTATGTCAGTTTCCTGAGCTTGACCCTGGTAGTGGAGTTCTGCAAGATGTTCATGTGTGAAAAGATGCACAGAAATTCGGTGCTGATGCTGGAGACTGTTGATAAGACGATTACTCCAAGACGTTCGTTTGTTGGCTTGCTTGCTCATTTACAAATCAAGCTCACCGCACTTTCCTTCAGCCTCTCCTTCATCCCTCTCAGAAAGGTCAGTTGTTGACTTGCTGCCTCTCGCAGCTTCAGCTCTGTCCAGAGACCTCAGTGCATGGCTTCAGGAGACAGCCAAGTCAAAGTTTAAGAGGAAGGAAACAGTTGAGTCTGAAACACAAGGTTCCTACTGTGTTGAATGAGTGTGGTGGAGGCTATTAAAAGGCTATCCTTTTCTGCCTCCCTTTCCTCCCTCAGCTTTCTGCCCACATCCCAGACTGCTTTTAATCCTATTGGGAGGGTACATAGGGAGAAAGAAAGAAATAATCATAATGAATGGCTGTGTTCCTTGGCACATGAATAACAGTTTCCTTTCCAGGGATTCAGGAATAAAAATGAGGGGCTTTAAATCTCGCTAATGTATGCGTGTGTGTGTGTGTGTGTGTGTGTGTGTGTGTGAAAGTGATCTCATACAACATCAGGATAACTAAAGTTATTTTGACATGTGGCATAAGTCTTTTTTGCCACATATCTCTCTGCCAGACCAAAACACCCTTCAGTGCTTAAAACTGAACCCCAGCAACAGCAGTATTCCTAGGAGAAGGCCTTTTCCCACCCCCTTAGCCTATCAGCACATCCTAACTCCTTCCTGCTAAAGGGAGGACGTGGCTAGAGTTCCACTTGAATCAGGAGGCTACTATATTGCGAGAGTCCTAGCAGAGGCGATTTATTGCTGCATTTGCACTGATTCCAGAGAACAAGATCTCAGGAGTGGAAAGGAGAAATGTCTTGAGCCAGACTCCTATCAGCCTACGGCTCGTATGAGCAGCTCTGCCGGTTGTAAATTCTTGAACTCCTTCCTTCTCCTTGGTAGTTATTTGCTGCCCTGAGTCCCAGAGCCACACCCAGGAGCCCGTGCCTAATAATTGCCCCACCTCCTTGCTGTGCCATATTACCACCCTGTCTGCAAAGGGACCGAGTTCCATGTGCAAATCCACTACATTGGGCTTGCATGCCACACAGCAGCATGCACATAGTAAGACGGTAAATGTGCCGGTCACAGAGGAAATGGCTGGCAAAACTGGGAAGGCGTAAAAGTGTAAACTACAACTTCAGAAAGGACCAAGCCAATTTTTAAAAAAAAAAATCTATTAATATAACAGAAATCATTATTCCTGAATGAAATGTATTAGGAGTGAGAGAAAAGAAGAGTCACAGCTTCTGTTTTGTTTGTTTGTTTGTTCACAGCTGGGTAAACGAGGAAATGCTTTTTGTGGCTGCCACAATGTGTTCAGTGTTGTCCAAGCTATCTCACAGGATGTGAGATTGGGTTTAGCTGTGCAACACAGCTCTGCATTTTTATTCCACACAAATGTCCGCGTGAGCTCAGCTCCCTCCCCCACCAGCAAGCAGCAGCAACAACTGGCAAGACCACACCTGGCCAAGGCAGCCCAAGATGTCCGCTGGCAGCCCAGCCCATCGCGACCATCCAGCCTTGCTTTTAGCAGGGAGTCTCTCTCGCTTTGATTCCCGGTTTCTCGCAAGCATCTCCAGACTGCCTTTATAAGATAACACAAGTCTTAGGAGTGAGAACGAATCGAACCGCCTGTAATTCTTTCCTTGAAATAAAGTATAAAATAACCATTTCCACACTCAATCCTCATTGGGTCCCGCACCCCAACCCCAACCCCAACCCATAGCATGGAAATGGTGAGAGACTCCAGAGAGAGCCATGTGTGGGGGGGGGGGGGGCGGGGGTATTAGGAGCTAATGATTCACTGTCTACTGTTTTCACCTCCAGCCTATTTTCTAGAAAAGCCTGGCCACCTGTCACTTCCATTAATCACAGGGCCCAGGCAGAGTCCAGCAGGGTGCCCCTCTGGCGGTTCAGACAGGGTCTGGGGCATCACAGGAATCACAAAGTAGGATGGGGGTCTTGACTCCTCATTCATTCCCACAATGCATCTCTTCAGCATCGGGCTCCACAACCCCCTCTGAGCGACTGGCGCTCCAGGGTGTTGATGTTGGTTTTGGCTTGCGGCCTCCTAGAGCAGCCAGCCATTGTGTAAGCAAGTCTGTCTGAATCGCTCTGGGGCTAACTGCCTTCTTAGAAGTTCTCTTGCCTCTCATTATTTAGTCAGCGAGCCATTACTATTATTAGCTTTGAATTCCTCCGTCTTACACTTTCTGTTCAGTAAGATATCAAAGCGTGGACAGTCATCGCCCTACCAATTGTTGAATGCCTTTCCCCACCCGCCTCCTTTCTATTATTTGGGTTGACATTGGAAACCAGTCCCAAACTCAGGCGGTTTAAAGTGGGATTCGGGATGGAGGGTTAGTAACCAAACTCCTTCTCAAGCTGTTTCAGAAGCTTCTAGCATATGAGCCGTCTGACTTGGTGTGCGTCGTACAGACTATCCAGAAAAATTAAAAGAAAAGAACATGAACAGCATTAAGTAGCTCTTGGCAGTCGGTCAAAGCCAGCAGCATTGCAGGGAAGGTATTTAAAAGTCGTTTAAGTGAAGCTGTTTGTACAAGCAGCAACTGTGCATTGCTTGTGACTGGGGAGGGCTGTTTTCACAGTCTTTAACGGAAATATTTCTAGACAGTTTCTGTGGCTCTCTTCCCTGAGCTCATGTATTTGCTTCTGCTTCGGCGCAGAGTATTTTCATGAGAAGTTTTATAGCCCAACCTGCCCCCTGCACGTCCTGCAGGGCTAGATTCCTGCTGCACATACCTTTGCCCTATTTGCCATTAAAATGCAAGACTTTCCTATAACAAACCTTAGACGGTGACTGGGGTGGGGGGGTTGAGGGGGCAACCAATACCTCAGTCCGCCCTCTAGCCCTTAAAAATCAACCTTTTAAAATTGTTGTTATTTTTAGTTTTAAAACAGGACACATATTAACGTTATAACAGTCGGACCCCTTCTTTGGTAAGGTGTTTATTTCATGTCTCATCCTTTTACCTAGACCAAAATGATGGCATGCTTCTGAGCAAATAACTCATTTGGCCTCACTTATGGTCCAGGGAGGCATGTTCAAAGGACAGATAAACCCCAAATTATTTCAGAAATAGAAACTTAACGAAAATAAAAGACCTCATTTTCTGTCTCCAGTCTTGCTAATAATTGTCAGCATGGGACAGTCATCTCTGTTTTCTTTTTTATGCATAGAGACCTAGGTATTCTCATATGAAATAGATGTCTGATTGTAAAGAAAAAAATCCAGTTTGTCTTATTTTTCCTGTGGGTTCTGCTTTTGATATGTCACCGTTTATCTTGATATATGCTAAACATTTAAACTCTCTCTTTCCTTTAAGCAGTAGAGCTCCAAACAGGAAGCAGGACCCCTAGGAGGGTCTGGGCAGGAGAACAACAGAACCATTGTCCTGAAGCACACTGCTCCCTCTTGGCCTCCAAGCCAGCCTGCCTTTTTAACTAGGCTATGGATTTGAGGTAGAGGGCAGTCCCTCATGACACCTGGCTCCTTCTCTGCCCTACTTACTTCAGCCAATCTGTCCTCATCCTCATAATCCTGTTTACTTTTTCTTCTTAAGGGCAAGGCGGGTACTCTTCAGAACAGAGTGAAGTAAGTTCAGGGCAAACGAACTTACTACGTCATCCAGCAGGTTATAAACTTGCGGAACTCATTAGTTTCAAAAGGTGGTCCTGGCAGGAAGCATAAAGGAATTCAAAAACATTTTACCCAGATTTATGAAAAAGAGCCATAAATGGCTACTAAGAAAACCAGGGCTGTGACCAACTTTTACAACTGAAATCCCACAGCTGCCTCAGGCCCTCCCATGGTCCTCTCTGGAGATCTCTCTGGATGGTTGAACATGGATATGGCCCACAGTGAGATTTCCTGAGTGCCCTGTGTCTTCTTGGCACTTGTCCTCAGTCTCACTGGGTCTTAGAGAGACCCTCCCCCCCACACAAACACACAACCTATTCTGGGGAAGGCAGCTCTCTCTTTAGATGAAAACTCGGTGACTTCCCTTTTCTGTCCCATCGTCTGCCTGCTGCGGTGCCAAGTTTGACTGTCTGGGAATGGTGACGCCTGCTCAGTGGAAATTAGCTGAGCTCACATTTGGGTTTTAAACCATAGATCCTAACTTTTATGTTAACTCAGATCCTTCTTTTTCCTGAGGATTTTTTTCCTTTAGCCCAAGATCATAAATAGAAATTTTTATTCCACCCTATACAAAATCTTCAGCAGACCCTCCAATAACTTCAGCTCTTTGCCTTTCCCAGGCTGTCCGCTTACTGGAGAGGTTCTCAAACTGGAGCACTTTTGAAAAATGCAGATGCTCTAGGCGTCACCCAGACCAGTTATCACAGCTTCTGTGGACGGGGTCCAAGTATCCTGCTTTCTTCAGTATCACTCTGGTGATTCTCCCAGCAGCCAGGTTGGGGTCCAGATCTGACAGGTAGAGCAGTTCCTCTGGTAGTTCCCCACCCTTCTGGGTCTCGGTGCTCTCCGGGCATCTTTCTATAATGCCTCCCCTTCTCGTGTTGAATACTTGTTAGAGATTGTAATAAGGCTCCTTGTAGCCAGCAACAGCGCTGGGTCTTTCTACTGTCTGCCTTCTCTATCCTAACTACAAAGACCCAGAATAGGGAAACTTCCTAGAAATGCTGACTCATTCCAAATTCATGGTGCCCATGCTCACAGAACCTTCACTGGCCTCTACACATCTCTTGGTCATCTCCTCTGTGACCTGCTCTGGATAGGCACTCCAACCACATTCAAGCCAAACAGAGGAAAACTCCCAGATACCCTATCATTGCTCCCAGCAAGCATTCATTTTCTTTTCTCGGGACCCTTCACATGAGACTTACACATGCTATGCAAGTACTCTCCCACTAAGCTCTGTCCCAGCTCTTGTATCTAAGTTAGGATCTCAGTCTGATCTTGAATTTATGATTACCCTACTCAGCTCCCAGGTACTGGGTTTATATATACATATTGTATGTACATATTACTCTGCCTGGTCCCACTAAGCATTCTCATACTATTCTCTTCTAATTATTCAAATCTTTAGGAAGAAAAATTCTACTTCTGTTCATAAATATGATGAATATTGTTGCTGTTTGAATATGTCCCCCAGGAATTCCTATGTTGGAGACTTCACCTCCAAATTTAAATGTAAGTGGTGTTGATAATTAAGACTAGATATTTTTAAACTTGATGGCACTAGTGACTTTATTCTTTTAAAGGAACCAGATAAAGGACTGTGCTAGTATACTTTTGCCATATCATCAGCTGACTACTGTCACGTTCTAATGTATCAAGAAGGCCCCTACCAAATGCTAGTCACATGCTTCTGAACTGTGCAGCCTCTAGAACTGAGCAAATTTCTATCAATGGGCCAGACCATGGTAATCAGTTTTAGGAACAGAAAATGGACTAAGTCAGATACTATATGAAGTGCATTAAAACTTAATAAAAAGGACCTATTAGAAAGCTAACAACATGAAAAGAACATAAGTTCTTCATGGTAGAAAGAATTGAATAAACTGAGCATGTAGGAGGAGGGTTCAATTCTGGCTTCTCTTATTATAGAAGGTTGTCACATTGGCCAGGTCTTGAATAATGCAAAGATTATAGTAACGATTAGACATCAGGTCATTCAGATTTAAAGGGACAACATGGCCAAAGGCAAAAGTTTGTGGTGCACCTACTTCAATTGGAAATAGACAATATCCTGCATGCAGCATAGAAAGCAAATTCTTGTAACAACCTCTTTCTTACTGGCACACTGGCGCTTAACTAGTTTTTCACATCATGTTAGGTGTCTTTAGACTTGTGTCTACTATAGCCTTATTGAACGTCATAAGCATGTATTGCATGTTGTAAAAGAAAGATTCTTGACCCGTGTATCATGGTATCTGCATGTCCCATAGCAACCAAATCTCTCCTTCCTTCTTGATAATAGCCTTGACTACTCCCTGAAACATCCAGAGTTTCCTTTAGAACTCTCCTCTCTTTACATTCAGCCATCCTTTTAGCACTCTGTATTCACTAAACTTATGATATGTTGTTTTGGGCCTGCTAATAATCCCCCCAAAATAGAAGGTAAAATCTGTGCTTTGTCTCCCCCTTTAATCTTCCAAGAAACCTAGTGTCTTTCCTGTATATCATGTAAAATGTTTAACACATAGCAAAGATTAGCTGTAATGATTATCTGATGTCTAATAAACTGGTTTATACCAAGAGAGGCTTTACAAGTATAACAGATAATTCTCTCTACACTGTTTCTATGAGATCAGTGGGGATCAGTTTCTGCTCTACGGGATTAGTGGCTCATCTTAAATACAGAAGATATAAGGGTACATTGAAAGATAATCAGAGGAAACAGCAAGCCACATCCCAGTGGAATGGTGAAGTAGTATGAAATCTGTAAGATAGATCATTCTTTCAATTAAAACAGGGATGGGGGCATGGTATTTATAACTTATCACATAATGAAATGTGTATCACATAATGAAATTTTCATTTCTTTAATGATTAGAGAGGTGATAGATAGATCGACAGACAGGCAGGCAGGCAGATACATAGA
Organism: Ondatra zibethicus; assembly: GCA_004026605.1. Lineage (NCBI taxonomy): Eukaryota > Metazoa > Chordata > Mammalia > Rodentia > Cricetidae > Ondatra > Ondatra zibethicus. The sequence goes on along the minus strand of PVIU01004421.1, from coordinate 51,796 downwards.
TACTTGGCCATTTTCTATGCCTTCTTTGAGAAGTATCTATTTGGAACTATTTAAAAGTTGTTTTTACAGACATATATTCAAAGAAATAGTTATGAGTTTGAATTTCATAAAGACGTTAATGTTAGGCATATCATGTGTGATGACTATATTCACCCCTGGGGCACTACCTTTTCTCTGCCTTACTTCTTGTTAGCCCCCCTCCTGTCTTTCTTCTATTTTCATGCTGTGTGTGTGTGTGTGTGTGTGTAACTTCTATATTATATAAAATCTAGGATCTACAAACTAAAGAAAATTGATATATTTGTCTTTCTGAGTTTGACTTACTTTGCTTAATATAAACTCCAGTTGTATATATTTTCTAGCAAATTACGAAACTTTGTTCTTTATGACTAAATAAAAACCCCATCACATATATGCAACATATTTCTTTTAGCTTTTATTTACTAATCTCTTTTAATTAATTTTATTTTATAAATTGTAATCAAAATATGTTAGTATCACTTTTCCTTTCTCTTTCCTCCTTCTAGCCTCTCCCATGACCCCTCCTTCCAGTCTCTCTCATATTTCCCCCACTCTCACATTGATAGCCTCTTTTGATTTATTATTTTTACACACATACGCACACACATCCTTCTGAGTCCATTTGTTGTTTGTGTGTATATGGTTGCAGGGCTGACCGTTTGTACAGGAGGCTCATCCCTGAAGAGCCTCTCCCTGTGGTCATTTGTTTCCTGCAGTTCTCTGTAGGTGAGAAACGTGAGCTTCCCCACTTCCACATTAACATGTATGTTGATATTATCATTGTTCAGGTCTTGTGTATAAAGCCCTTCCTAAGAGAGGCCATCACACAGCAGACTTCTGGGTATCTTTTCCCCCCCCTTCTTCCATACTGTTCCTTCAGCCATAGTTGCAGATGCTGAGCTAGATGTGTGTCTGTTAGGGCTGGGCTCCTCCAATCCATTGATCATTCCATTTTTTTTCAGCTCTGGCATTTTTGTAGGAGTTCTCCATTTGCTGTAAAGTGACATTTCTTTGATACGAAGTAATAGGTATCTGTGGGTATATGGATGAGATTCATGATGTAGTTAAGGAATTCTGCTGGTCTAGCAAAGTGGCAGTAGTAGATTCTCTTCTAAGATCCATGACCTCATTAGTCCCAAGCTGGTCGCTAGGTTTCTAATACCAGTCATGATTTCTCTCCTGTTGAATGGGCCTTAACTCCACTTCGATAGCTGCTGGCTCCCACCAGCATGTGAGCACTACTCTTAACCCTTATGGCTATCTTGTCAGGCTAGCCATTGTGGTTCATGGGTGTCACAGCTGGCTAGGAGTATTTATTGCTCCCCTCCCCTTGCTACTTGCATAGTACTGTTTGTAACTATGGAACTTAGACTTCTGGAACGAAGCTTTTAGGTTAGACAGCTTTTGAATAACCCAAGTCCTGCATCCTAAGTGTGTGACGTCTTCAGCAATATGGGCTTACCTTCAACCCCTCTGTGAAGACATCCAAGGTAACCAACAATAGCCAGTATTGTCTTGGGAGTAATTTGACCTACTCTGACCAACCACTCCAAAGGAGGTTTCTCATGACTGCTAGCTAGGGTTTCTGCTGCTCTATGGTTCTTCGGGACAGCATTGTCAGCCCAAGTGTATGCCATATATTCTGTATTCATCCACCTACTGATTCAATAACTTGGTTATTGGGAATAGTGCTGTAATAAACATGGATGTTTAAGGATCTCCGTGACATGTTCAATTTACAGTCTTTTTGGTATTTATCCAGGGTGGGGCTTGGTCATATAATAGTTTTGTTTTTATTTTTTAAGGAAATTTCACAGCCAAGTTGCCACAATGGCAGTATCAGTTTAGATCCTCACCAACAACCCTGTGCATGTGTGCCCTTCCCCAGGCATACACACCAACATTCACTGTTATTTGGCTTTTTAGTGGTAGACATTCTGATTGGGGTGACATGGCATTTCAGTGTGATTTTAACTGCATTTCCTTAATGACTACAGATGTTGGACTTTTTTGTGTTTCTTGGCCACTTGTTCTTCGTCTTTTGAGAACTGTCTGTTCATGCCATTAGTCCCTTTATCAGTTTCATTGTTTGGAGGTTGTATTATTTAGGTAGTCTTGATATTGACATCTTATCAGATATATAGCTAGCAAAGAGTTTTTGTCCCATTCTATAGGTTGACTCTTTGCCACTTGATTATCTCCATTTGGGTGTAGACGCTTAATATAATCTCATTAGTAAATTATCGATTTAACTTCTCAAGCCACTGAAGGTCATTTTCAGAAATTCTTTGCCTATGCCTATATCTTGAAGTGTTTTTCTCTAATAGTTTCATATTTTCAAGTCTCACATTAAAATCTTCGATCCATTTGGATTGTCTTTTTTTTTCCCTCGGTGAGAGACAGGGACCTGGCTTTATTTTTCTACAAGTAAGTTTTGAGGTTTCCCAACACAATTTGTCGAAGAGGCTGTCTTTTCTCAAAAGTGCATGTTTTTCATCTTTGTCAAAAACTAGGTTGCTATTGCTACATGAATTTAATTCTGGGCCCTCTGTTCTATCCCATTGATCTACATGTCTGTTTTCTGTGCCATGCTGTTTTATCACTGTGACTCTGTAGTATAGCTTGAAGCCAGGTGAGGGGATACTTTCAGCATGGTTCTTATTACTAAGAAATATGTTGGAAAACCCGGGTCTTTGGTGTGACCACATGAATTTTAGACTTCCTTTTCTATTTCTATGATTCTACTAACCCGTAAGTACAATGGGCCTCCCCATCTAATGCCTTCTTCCAAGTCTTTATTTGTTGGTTTAAACTTTCCAGTTCAGAGGTCATTCACTTGCTTAGTTAGATTTATTCCTGAGTGGTTTTTAAGCTATTGTGAATGGGGTTGTCTTCCTGATTTCTTTCTCGGCTAGTTCATCGTTTATATAGAGGAAAGACTCATTTTTATGTGTTGGTTTTACATCCTAATAATTTGTTAAAAGCATTTATTAATTTTAAGAGATTCCTGGTGCATCTTTAGGGGTTATGTACAAAATCATAACATCTATATCAGTGATTATTGACTTCTTCCTTTCCTGTTTATAATTTACATATTTTATATTTCTATTCCTTGGGTGTGCCAATGTTTTGGTGCCTTTGTTTAGAACTGTGCTACCCTCTTGACTCCACCTTTCATCGGTATGAATCGACATTGTGTATTCTGACTAATTTTAGTCTGAATTCTCTTTTATCACATATCAATATAGTTAGACCTGCATGCTTTCTAGTCCTCTTTGAAATGACACTTCCTTCTTTTATCCTAAGTTTGTATGTGTCTTCACCAGTGTTTTACTTGCAGGCATAAACATGTCATCTTAGTTGCATGTGAGTTTGAGGCCAGGCTGGCCCATTTGAGATGCCATCAGAGAAAAGAAAATAATGAAAATCCTGTAAGGAAAGCATTTTTTTCACATATATTTATAATTAGTTCTAAAGTTTCCTCTTTCTTAAAGCAATGCTTTAAAAATTCTGGGTGTATTATTAATGAATACTATCATTTTCCCTTTTCTAGCTTGTATAATGAGTTCATTCAAATTAAACAAAATGATTTTGAAGTAAAGAGAAATGAAAGATTGGGATAGGTTGGTTTTCTTAGAAATGTCACTCTTCTTACAGATCAGTCCTGCCACATGGCCATAATATATGGGTGTCCAGATGAATCTGAAAGAGATGTAGCATCCTTCTGACTCATTTGATTTCAAGCCACCATGCTTCAAGTAGTTATGTCTGAGAACATTATAAAATTGAAAACATTAAGCACCTATCTGTAGCAATCCTAAAGTACAACTTTAGGCAAACCCACTAGAAACAGCTGGTCTGGACAACCTTGAATGTCTGAGTCACTTCCATTTGAGTGACGTTTAGAATAGAGTATGAGCAATGGAATCAGATAACCTATCATAGCTTTGTCCCTAATTAGTTTTGTGAATGACTGAAGCTGGTGCATATAACATAGGGAGGGGCAAGTCTGAAGCTACTGGTGACAAAGACCTGTGCTCATATCAGAGCATCCTGGAGGTCTAGAACAGTGACTGCTGGTGACACGGGTGTAGACATCTCCCACATCATTTTAGAGGTCTTGGGGGAAGTTAGTATTTACATCCTGTGGCTTCATGACCGTGGCTGTCCTCCAGAAATAAGGCAGTGGCAGTGGACTATGCTCTGAGATCTAGTCTAAGGGGAACGTTTTGAGTCAGAGCTGTAACACTTCATGTGGTGGAAATCTGGTTTGTATCATTGACTGGGACAAGACTCAGTAGTTCCATGGAAGATTTGGCAAGTGGTCTAGGGTATCCCTGTAATCCTAATTCTTAGCAGGTAGAAACAGGAGGATAAGGCATTCAAGGTCATAAAATCTTTCCCAGATTGAAAAAAAAAACCTCTAGTGGCAAAGGTCTCTGCCTACATGACCCACTCTGAGAGTCCAGTACAAGTGGCAGTGGATTATACACCTCCACATGTGGTTTAAGTGTACCTTGTATATGCTAGACAAAGACTCTACCCACTTAGCCACCTAGCTCAGCATTTGCACCTATAACATTACCCAGTTACTCTTTTAAAAGTCTTGATCTTGGCTGTAAAACTAATTATTTAGAATCATAAACACGTTAGTATTTTTTTAGGGGTTACAATCTGTTCTCGGCTTCTAAACTACTTTTAAGACAAGCGAGGGGCCACGTAGCATAGTCCAGGACAGCCAGGAATACATAGAGACACTAAGCAATATACTTTCTCTTATGCTCTTTAAGTACTTTGTGCTTAAAGAAAATAATAATAATAATTAAGATGTTCTTATTGTGTAGCCCAGCCGTCCCGGAACCCACTATACAACTTTTGAAAAAGTTTCATCATTTTTTATGAGATTTTAAAAACATTTTAAGTGTTGACAATTTTAGACACATAGAGTGTTCTTCCAATGTCCTACCCCCTAAACTTCATGTCCTCGTTATACATAGATGAGTCTATCTACCGCTGGTCATGCGTGCATAAGCATAGAGCATCATTCTCTGGAACATAGGCCACCCACCAGAGGCCAAGACCCTGAAGAAAACTGACCTCCCCCCTTTCCCCAGCAGCCATCAATTGCCAATTGCTCCTTGCTAGTAGGCAGGGCCTCTAAGCCCCTCCCTCCACTTCTTTGTCGGAGTGTTTACTGGCTAGATCTTATGTAGGACCTGTGCAGGCAGTCACATCTGCTGTGAGTGAGAGACACTATGGTTGAAGTCTTTTGCACCTTCTGGCTCTTACAGTCTTGAAGCCCCACCTTCCAGTGTTCTCTGAGCCTCAGAGGAGGGGATGTGACACGGATGTTTCATTTGGAACTGAAGTATTGTCATTCTTTCCTACACTTCAGGACAACATGAATCTGACTCCATACCATCGCATACTTTTAATGCATTGGTCTCTTTTTAAAGATTTATTTTATGTATATGAGTAGTCTGTCTGACTGTATGCCTGCACACCAGAGAGGGCATCAGATCCCACTCTAGATGGCTGTGAGCTACGATGTGGTTACTGGGAATTGAACTCAAGACCTCTGAATTAGCAACCAGTACTCTTTACCACTGAACCATCTCTCCAACCCCTGATACATTGCTTTTAAAAGAACTTTTTGCTTAGAATATTTGTATGCAAAACTTTAATTCATGCACATTGAACTTTGAAAGATTTGTCTGCCTTATACAGAAAGCAGCAAGTAATACCAACTGCATAGTTACAGTGCTATTTTAGTACACAGTTCATTTATTATGAGCTCCCATAGCTCCAATGCTGCTTTCTTAATATTCAGATTTTATTGTCCGCAAGTTCCTTAAATTTATAGTTCATCCATGCAAATATTTTAAAGAACAAAACAGTTATCTGTTACCAGGCTTTCTTTTACAATTTGTGACTTTTTTTCTTCATTTCGAACTTTGCAAGAAGACTAACTTTTTACTGCACAAAATTGTAGACCCTGATATCCATTTCTTAGTGAGGTTTAAGAATGTCAGCTAGCTGGGCATAGTAGCATACTTGGGAGATGAAGACAGAGGGATCAAGAATTTAAGGTAAACCTGGGCACCATGGGCTCTATCACATAACCTTGTCTCAAACAGCAAGGGTGTGTGTGGGTGTGTGTGTGTGTGTGTGTGTGTGTGTTAAAGAGCATATGCATCTTTCTTTAAATTTTCCTACAATTATGTACTTTAGATAAAGATATTGAGAGTAAATTCTCAAAGCATGTATTAACACTTGGTCAACTATCAATTGTTTATATGAAAGTTGTTAATTTATGGCAAGCAAAGTGAGTTTGTAAGGACTGAGATTGCCCCAAAATAAATATTTACAATTTAAAATACTTAGCATGAGGGGCTGGAGAGATAGCTCACTAGTTAAAAACACTAGCTGTTCTTCCAGAGGACTATAGTTTGGTTACCAGTGCTTATATCAGGTGGCTCATAACCACTTGAAGCTCTAGCTCTGGCAGATATGGCACATATATGTATAAATTAAAATTTAAAAAATACTTGACATGAACTTTTCATATCTGTGAGCTATTTGTTGCATAAAGCAATAGAGACTTCCAGCTAAATCAGTGGTTCTCAGCCTATAGGTCAAGCAAGACTCATTTGCAGGTCGAACAACCCTTTCCCAAGGTTTGCCTAAGACCCTCGGAAAACACAGATATCTACATTACGATTTATAACAGTAGCAAAATTGCAGTTATAAAGTAGCATAAGGTAACTTTACATCTGGGGGTCACCACAACATGAGGAACTGTATTAAAGGGTTACAGCATTAGGAAGGTTGAGAAGCACTGACCTAGATTAAAGGCTACACAGGAATTATGTCTAAGAGAATTTCAGGATAGATTGTATAAGATTTTTAGGTTGTCCAAAGATCCCTCATTTCCAACTTTTACTTATAAGAACAATTTTACTGATATTAAACATGAATGTCATTATGAGCTCAAAGTCTCCACTCTTCTCCCTCCCTGCTCCAATTAGTCACTTCTGCTATCATCTAAGCTATTTGTTAGACATATGAATATATGCTGGCAGTACACAAAAATATATTCAGGAAGCTTTGGGCTGGAGAAAGTGAAAAGACACAAAGCCATTTCTCAGTTAAAAATATCATTTGTTGCTGTTGTTGTTTTCTTCTTGTTGTTGTTTTTCAATTAAATAGGTCTTTAAAATTCCAAAGAATTTTAATAGCAGTTGAATTTCACATTAATAACATAGTTTTAAAATGTTTATTATGGTGTTACTTAGAAATGTGTTTAACATTCCATGGAGAACAAAGACTAATAGTGAGGTAAAATAATTGAAAAGTTCAAGAAGAATAGAAATGAAACAACAGGACAGAGCTTGGTCCAGCCTGCCAACCTTCAGTGCAGTGGGGAACCTGAGTCGGGTTGGGGTGGGGTTTCCTCCGGCATTGGGGCATTGAGGAATGCCTCTAGCAGATGCGTGGCCCTCCTGCTGCTAGATGTTTTGTCTGCAACCACGATTCAAATCTGTGGACACCTTCAGTTGTAGTCAAGCTTTCTTGTTAGCCAGATGCAGAGCTGGGTGTAGATGGTTCTTTATCTTATCCGTGGATTAAGGGCTCTATCTGAAGAGCTCACTTCCAGGACTGCAAAAGATTGCCTGCATTTCCCCCATGGTGACACTCTCAGACTCAGTGTCTCAGGAATCTTCTGAAACAAAAACCCAGCTCCTCAGGAAATGCCCCCGATATTCAGTAAGCTCCTGCAAAGGACTCGAGGGATAACGGTGGGCATGCCCCGCAATCGCGGTGCTCGAAATCTCACCCAAGTTCTGAGATCGTTTTCAAACGTTCCCATCCATAAATATACCCTAAGATCCTCTGTGCCCTTAGCCCCTTGAGCACAGCCTTCGATTCAGGCTCCCGTTTCTCTTTCTGTCCTGCCAGCTTGGAGCTCGCATGTGGGCCTCTGCTTTTCTACTTCTTGCCTTTCACCGTTCCATGCCACACACCAAATATTCACTGATACTTGTCACGTTGCCAGATTGACACCTAGACCACCCTCCTAGGCTTTCTGGATTATGGTCCACAGTCTGCTTTGCACAAGGGTGGCTGCAAACCTTGAAAGCTGTAACTTAGAGGCAAATGACTGGAAGTAGGGAAAGTTTTCAGTGAAAACATTTCCAATAATGTGGGCCTGGAAAACACTAAAGGTGCGTTTCCATGGTAACAGTGTTTTCATAACGATGACTGGGTTCTCTAAGGAAAAGTCCAATCATATGTATTTTTTGCTCTTTGTTTAAAGTAGTAGTGAACTGTATAATCATATTAAGTGTTTTAAAGAGGGCAACTGTTGGTTATCTGGAAAAAATGTGTATAAATCTGTAGGATATTATCCTGTGTTCTCCACTGCTGAGAAAAGATGCAGTGAGTCCCTGGCCTTGGTATTTTTATGTATATATTACTGCTTAGATACTTTTAATACCCACTGTTCCACTCTTGAAAGGCTGATCTCAACATTGCTCTCTGCATGGTTCCAGTGGTCCTCAATCCTGTGACATAATTTAGAATTTTTTCTAAAGAAAATAAAAAAGACATGAAAATTAGGTGTTCCAGTCAAGCTTTCAGAGGTCTACATAATGGAGCCTTTAAGATTTAATGAAAATTATCCCCACTTAATATTTCACTCCCTCCCCTGTTAAAGTAGTATACTTTACAACTTCTATACTAAAAATTGGGGCCACCGAGGTGGCTGGGAATAAAAGTGCTTACCACCAAGCCTGGCAGCCCAGGTTCAATCACTGGGACCCACATGGAAGAGGCGGCTGGGCTCCTGAAAGATATCCACACACTGTCGCTAAGATACGTAAAGATATGTCATCATTTCTTTAGATAAACTTTTGTTAAAAAAATAAGACTTTCTTAAATACTATGTGACTAACATATAAAAAAGTTATTGAAACTTTATAAACTTTATATTTGTAAGATTGTTTTCATTGCTGTAATTAGATTTCTCAAAAGTTATTTAGGAAAAAAACATGCAGCAAGACGGCCTACCCGTTGCGTTTTCCAGGAAAGAAGGTTTCTACGGTATTCTCCACATTTTGTAAACAGCATCAATGAACCTGCACATAAAAGGTTAAATGTTTGCAGACCACTCGGTTTTTGCCCCAAAGATCAGAGACAAATTACTATTTTTATTTTACATTCCCTTGATGAGGATAATGACAAACAGCTGTCACTTCAGTGCTTTGACTGCAAAGAATCCAATTGCAATCCTATAATTTAAACAAAGAAAAAATACAAACTCATACACAGCACACAGCCAGAAAGGGGCGAGAGGTTTTGAGCTGGGGTCGGGGTTAGAGGAAAGGAACATTCGCTTGCTGCAAGCGCTTGGTTAAAAAAAAAAAAATCCCACCTACAGACTCTTTCCCACTCACCTGGGATACAATAGAGAGGCCAGTTCCTGCTTTAGTGTGAAATCAACATCAATCTGCATTCTGGATTTCGTGATTTACCTAAGGTGTCCTTTGCGTTCCCAGAGTAGTTATGATTTGTGTGAGGCCACAAGTTTATTAGATTCCCAAATGCTGAGTAGAATGTCAGATTATCTCATTGGCTGTTTGGGAATTCCTTTAACATTTAATGTTTAGAATTTGACCTTTTTAAATTCATATATTATTTGTCATTCAAATCAATGGATTCCATGATGTTCTTGTTCAAGTTTATCCTGTGCTTTGGCCATGCTGACTCCCTGACTCCTCTCCTATCCCCTAGTTTTCTTCTCTCCCTCTTACTCAATAGGCCCTCCTGTATTTTCATGTGTGTATGTATATGTGTGTATATGTAAAACCAAAGTATCACATGAAATAATGTGATACTTGTCTGAGTCTGATTTATTCACTTAATAGAGTGCACCAGTTCTATCCATTTTCCTGCAAAAGGCACAATTTGATTCTTCTTTATGGTATAATAAAAGACATATATATATATATATATATGGTTTAATTTTTTTTTGAGGAAACCCCATCCTGATTTCCATAGTGGCAGAGTACTGTGCAAGGGTCCTCTGCTCCACCCTCACCAGCAAAGTCTATTGTGGGTTTTGGTTTTGCTGTAGGAACAAGCATTCTCACAGGGTAAAATGTTATCTCAGTGTAGGTTCACCTTTGTTTGGTGGCTAAGGAACTTTTTCATGTAGGTATTGGCCACTTGTACTAGTAGTTTTAGAAGTTTCATTGTTTTAGAAGTATCTTGTTCATTTGTCCATTTGTTGACTGGAGGATTTGGAGCATTTTAGCATTTGAGTTTCTTAGCTCTTTATAGATTCTCGATATCGATCTCTTGTCAGATGTATAGCTGGTACAGATTGTCTTCTATTTTGTAGGCTGTGGCTTTACTTCTCTCCTCTGCAGAAGCTCCTTCGTTACACGCACTCCCACTTGCCAACTCTTGGTTTTATTCTGTGCGCCATTTGGGGTCCTCTTCACAGTCCTAACCTATTTTTCTGTCCTGGGATATTTTCTCCACTAATCCCATGTCTGCTGTCCATTCTGATACTTTCATCATTGCTTTTGATTTCAAAAAGTACAAAATGTAAAGCAAAGTAAAATGTTCATTAAGTATGGTGCGGAATAGGGAGGTTCCGTATTTCTGTATGAAATCAAATAATATAGTTTTGTTCCTAGAGGTTCAGTGTGTCCTGTTCATTCAAGCTTTCCTTTCTTAGTCAATCATTGGTTCTTGAGAACCTCAGTATTTGAATGACATTTTCCTGGAAATTTTTAAATTCTGTATTATTTCATGTATAAAACTGAATTGATATAATAGTTATTTTATACTTCCTGCTTTGGGAATCTAACTCATTTTACATTAGGTGGATGGATGTCAGCTTCTAGCTCTATCATGCTCCTCTGTGAGATCAAATAACCCTGGTGCCCAGCTCCTAGCACTGAGGTGAAGCTTGTCTGCACAGTGTTTAGAATGGTGTATAAAACACAATGAATGCTGGAAGTAGGCTCTGGGAGAGGGACCAGGTTGACAATGCAACATTATCACACCCATTGTTCCATGAGTCTTGTAGGCCAGAGAAACAAACTGGATTGTACTGTCATCGTTGTGGAGGCTTATGTTACTTTACATAGAAAACTTCTTCTCCACAAAAGCCTAGGTTCTGTGTATTAGGGCATCTTTGTTGACTTAGGTACACCCATCTGTAGCATGAACCACCTCTTCCTGCCTCCGATAACACTGAGACCTGTGCTAAGAATGGAGAAATACTCTAGTGGGGGGAGCCCAGATGGATGAATGGCAGATAATGTAAGCACGCGCAGGAGTGAGTTCAGAGGAAGGAGCAGAACAGGATCCGAGGGCAGCAGAAGCTTGCTGAAGAGGGAGTGGTGGAGCAGATAGGACCTACAAAGGGAATTTACACAAGCTCGTAAGAGAGGGCTTCTGGGAAGGGGGCTTCTGCAGATAACAGAGGGGCGTGTGTAGTTGTAGCAGTAGTTAAGCATTTTAAGTAAGGTTTTAACTAGAAATATTTTAGACTCTTTTCATCTAAAATATCAATTTGTCACAAACTCGTTACTTAAAAAAAGAAATAAATATTATACCAGATTTAATTCTTTCATGACCCAATACCACTTTTTAAAAAAAAAAAATAGAACAGCAGTATCCGAGCTACCCCAGAAATCCTCTTCTTCTGTTAGCCCACATCAAAGGATGGGGTCACAATCTCAGAGCAGAAAAGGACCACTGATTTTTAGAGCAAGCATATGATATCTTAACATTTTTAAAGAGATACTTCTGATATAGAAATGCTTATACATTTTTTATTATTGATGATTTTGTAGCCTAAAACTGTGACTTTCATACATGTATATCACATGAGAAAAGACCTGTCATTTATAGATCCAGTTATTTAGTACAGTTCTTTGGCCTGGAGCTGATTGAAAACCTGGCAGATCAAAGTATGTACATTTCCAAAGAAAAGTACTCCAAGCCAATGTTAGAAGCAATAAATTATCACCCCCCCTTTACATTCATAATTAAATCTTTCCAAATATGAGAAAGTAGCCAGACCACTAACAATATCTGTATGATGTTTTGAGGTTTAGATGGTTCGACCTGACTTGAAATAGAGACCATTTGTTCTAAATTGATTTCAATGCCAAGGCAATAGGTCAGCTCTTAATGATGAAGATGCCATTCCAGCCCAGCCTCTGGGTGGATAAGCCAAAATTAATTAACTCAAGTTGTAGAGTATAGAAAACAGATGCTTTGCTTATGTTGCACAAATAAATTCTTTGTGTATGAAAGGGTTCTGCTTTATTCAAAGAATAACACATTGGAAGTTAAAATGGCTGGTTTTCCACAATGGAGCCAGCCCTCCGCAGTGGTGACAGAGGCAAGCATTTGCACAGCAAATTCCAGCAAGTGCATGAAAGAATGAATTATCTTCCAGATCTCAAATTTGGACTCCTGGCCAGTCCTAGGGGATTGAGGTTTGAATTTGGGCTGATCCAATCCAGAGCAAAGCCAGCAGTGCCAGAGCTACATCAAGGTTATTCTAATCGATAGGATCCCTGGAGACTGCTCCCAGAGGCTTGCATCTGCATTGTCTGTTTGGACTCAGGCCTCTGGCAGCTTGCCAATGGCTTAAGCATAGGTCACTCTCCCAAGGTATCTCATTAGGTGCGCTGTTTATTTGGTTATTCATCTCAACGTTCATTCAGCATCAGAATGTTTGCTTTTGCTAGAAAACGGTGCATTCAAAGCAGAATGATAACCGTGAGGTTCTGACTGATCTGAGCAGAAATCCATCATTTGATGTTTGGTATTGTTTTTATTCTGAGAGAATATGAGAGAATCTGCATTTTGTCCCCCTTCTGTTAGAACGAAAATGACGAAAATGGCCAAGCAGAAAACTTCTCCATGGATCCGCAGCTGGAGAGGCAAGTGGAGACAATCCGCAACCTCGTGGACTCCTACATGTCCATCATCAACAAGTGCATCCGAGACCTAATTCCAAAAACAATAATGCATCTTATGATCAATAATGTAAGTGACCCTAAACTCTCCCCTTTTAAATCTCTACCCCTTCCTCATCTGGAAATTGATCACCTTTTCTTGAGTGTCTCCGTGATATTTTCTGCATAACCAAAGCATTTACTGCCCAGGTATGTGGTTCTGCCACTCTAAGTGGGTAATGGATGAGAGAGAACACAGAGGAAATTTCCAGCCACGGCATCAAGTTCCTTCTAATTGGCTCTCTTCTAGAAAAGGGCAAAGAATACCATATCCATGGACTTGCGAAGTAAGCAATGAGATCAGATGTCCACACTCGACCTTGAGATTGAAAGTCAAAGATAATGCTTTAATACTTTTTCACAGACACACACACAGTTTATAACAATATGATCATTTTTGTCGTCTATAGACTATGGAATGTTCTTTTCACCTAGGAAAGGATTTCTTACTTATTTCCTAATTGTGCAGTCAGTCATACTGGTTTTTTTTTTCCATTTGTTTATTTGTTTGAGACAGGGTTTCCCTCTGTAGCCCAGGCTGATCTGGAAATCAGGGGACCCTTCCTGCCTTAGCCTGCCAAGTGCTGGGATTCCAAGTGTGAGCCACTGTGCCCAGTTCAGTTTGGCTTTCTAAGGTAAGGATGCTATAGCCACCAATTTTTCAGAGATTGTAGCTGTTCGTTTTGTCTGGGCCTCTCCTTCTTTGGTTGGTGGCAGTCTGGATGTGGTATTTAACCTGTGCATTCTGGTTTTGTTCTTTTGGCAGTTTACTTTTTAAGGTACAAATGACAAAACAGTTAATAGAGAAAATTACCTTTTCTGAATCTTGTTAAATGGGACAACATTTAACTTTATGTATCTATACAAATGCCTATGTATTTTGTTTTAAATGTATTATGAATGTGGCCTGTGAGAAGTCAAAACTCAGATCGCAAAACTGAAAGAGCCCTAAACTGGAATTCAGGAGAAACCCGAGCACTAAGCCTGGTTCTTGGGCTCTTGACCTAATGTGACCAATTGGCTGCTATGGGTTTGTGTCTTCCTTAAGGATTTGTTCCAAAAGGATAGGTATGCCAAGGTACTGTGGCAAATGTAAGTAAATATTATGGCTGTTTATTTAAACACTATTAAATCTCAAAACACAGAGAATTATTGTTTCTAAACTTCTTCATGATCAGTTTGTCTATAACCTCTAGTTGTATATGCCTTGATTTTAAGAAGCCCTGAGCACTCAGGCGGCCAACCTTATATTTGACTATATTTGTGTATCCAAGTAAGAGAAATAGGATACTTTGAAGTCCACGCATCAGGTAAGCAATGAGCTGGAAAAGGAGAAACTATAAATATCACCATGGCTGCTCAGGGGTCAACCGTCTGACCTGAAGTCCGGCTTTTCAGCCCCACTAAGCTGAAGTCCATCACTTTTGGAACTTCAGTGGGAAAGTGAAGGGACCTCACAGAACCATCAGACAGTGTGACAGATGTGGCTGCTAGCTATTTAGACAAATCTGAAGTCCTGAACAAATAGTCTGTGTGTCTTGAAAATTGCCCTCTTCACTTTGCGTAAATGAATTCAGGTTGTTTTGCTGTGGTATATCAGGCACTTGCTTATTTAAACATTTTCCTGATTAGGGATCATTTATCTTTCCACTGTTTTAGCAAGAGTCATTAGTCCTGCCTTCGGCTCCAGCTCTGCTTTGCTCTGCGTTATATTAAGTCATCAGCACAGGAAATCATACTTCCTGCCTGTGGCTCTGAGTAGTAGCTTGACACAAATTAGTTAAAAGGAAGAAAAAAATCCCACTGCAAATCTATTCTACTTTCACCTCAAACATTAAATGAAAACATACAACACACATACACACGGGTAATTGTAATTTCCCCAGCTCCTCATTGCTGAATTTGCTTGCTTTAATGAAATACCCAAACACCCACCTACAGATATTATTCTTGGAGGGAAAGCTCTGCCAGTTATCTTGAGAGAGACCTCACATAAGAGTCATGCGAGAGGAGACTTCAATTAAGACCTGAACTCCAAGGTCAGAGACTAATAGGAGTGTGGAGAAAACCAACTATCAGGACATGCGGCACTCTTAGGAAGTAATGGCGGTCTCTGCTAGAAATTTAGCTTTTGCATCTACCAGAAATGAGTGGCAGAGGATGACTTTTCTTGAATGTTATTATTGTGCCTCTATTCTTCCTATGCATAAAAACATTTTGTATCTATAATATATTTCTAAATTATATGTTTTTCAAATAGAGAATGAAATATTTTTTTCCAAATAGAGAATGAAATCTTCTTAAAGAAATGTACTTACATTCTCATGGCATCTCAATGCCCAAGGCTTTCTGTTCCTTCCAGATGTATCCTGTTAAGCACAAAGAAACAGACCTAATAAATCAACTGCCCTATACCATGCGGGGAAGCTGGGGTTTTTAAATTCAGTTTGAATTGATAAAATGAGAGAATTAGTAATAGAACCACAACTAAGAAAAGTAGTCTGAATTCCACCTATTCTGTGAACTGATATTCCATCAGAATGAATAAATGCTGAAGATGAGTTCTCTCTGTCTTTCTGGCCCGTGGCCTTTCACCCTTTAAGCGGGAATGGCTGTCCGACCTCCTGAAAAAGAATATGTTTCAGCCAGCTTTCATAAAGTTCAGGATTCAGTGGGCAGTTTCCTTTGAAAGTTTACATTAAATGTTCTGCCACTCAGCTCTCCATATGGAATTGTTTAAGAAGTTTAAAGCCAGGCAATAAATGCCTGGCCTCAGACATACTGTAAGCCTTTGTCTATTGAAACCCAGCAGCTGTTTCATTACTTAAACATACCAGGTAACAGCGGCACAAAGGAACAGCGAATTTATGACAGGCGTCCATGAGTTAAAGTCACAGCAGCAAAGTTGTGTGGGACTTTAAGACTAGCACACATAAAGGCCCATGACGATGGCGTCGCCCCCATAGCTCACCCCGCCAGGAGTGCTCCATCACAGAATGCAGGAATACAGCTTTATTCTAAAACATGCAGGGCAGTTTTTGTGTTTGAACCGCAGGGACATTTGTTCTCTTCCACATCTTATACATGGAAAACTGAGGCACAGAAAGTTAAGTGCCTTGCCCAAGATGGCACAGCTGGGGGTTTCAGGGTCTTATTCTCAGTCTGATGCTGTCTCTAATCCAGCAGCAGAGAAGGTGCATGGGGCTGGGGGCACCTCTAAGCCAGTCCTACTCAGAGAGCTCCTGCCCCCACCCAGTATCACCACAGGATGATCTCCTTAGGCAGTTCCCATGACTCAAAGATGTAATTAATGTTCATTTGAACATTAGAAACAATGCCTTAAACCTTAAAACACTGCCTCTCATCCAAACAGATTCACAGAATACAAAGTGGAATGTGAAAGTTCTTATGAATTTTTTAAAAACAGAACACAGAAGTCGTGAAACCCAGAGGCACTTCACACTTGGAATGGTGCTGCTGAGGCCCCAGGGCCCCTGCAGGGCCACTGTGACTCTCCTAGTCACCTGCTCTTTGGTGAAAAGTAGTACTAGGTGCCCTAGTTTCAAAACATGCCCTTAACGCCAAACCATTATTCTAGCATTCAGACCATGATCCTTGTGGGGAGGCTAAATCCAGCTTCTGACCCTTCCCCACCAAAAACGTTCACAAGAGGCTCTCCGTACCTTTAGCCCCAACCAAGGAACATTCCACTCTTTCTTATATTTTGCCTGCCTCCAAACCTTGGATATCACAGCATGTACATCTTTCTGACCTCCTTTGTCCAACATTTTGAATCCATAGAGGTTGTATTTTGTAGAAGAAAAATGACAGAGCTAAATCCATGGGGCAGGGGGGAAACAGAAGGAAGGGAGGCGGGAAGGCGATGACCTGGGTGTCACATCCCCAGATGAACAAAGTGAAATTACTCTTTGAAAAATTTTACACATGTGAGTGAGCCACAGCGCCCTGCTTCACACAGAGACTACCCAGATTTCAGTGAAACTGTCTCCCAGGCAACCCAACTGTCTCCTGGTGAAAGTGTTAAAATGGCTCAGTCATAACAAAGGAAGTTTAAGATAAAGAGCCAAACATCTTCGGGGAACTAGGGAAGGGTTAAAAGTTAGGAGGAAAACATGTGGAACATTTTTAATGACCTCACATTCCTTTACACTGAGCGCTGGGACATGGTGTGGTAATGCCTGTTTATTTAGCCTGCAGACTTTGAGCTGGAAAGGGATTTTGTGTGTGAGAATTTTTGTGAGCCACACAAAGATGTATAGGTTATAAGGTGTTATAATTAAAAGCATAAATATTGCTCCAAATATCCCGTCCAAGTATAATTGGTCTGTTCTGTTCTCTGAGTATTTTCCAAATGCTATCACCTAGGGAAAATCTACCGAGTCTCTAATTGCATTGCAGAATCCTTGATTTAAATATTTGACACCCAGATGGCTCAGAAAACCCCTAAAGTATCTGGAATCCCCACCCCATGCGATGTTCCCACCCTCATCAACTGGGGTTGTTGTTCCAAAATCTAGTTGTAGCATTGAAAGGTAAGGGTAGGCTAGGCTACCTAGAAGACAGCCTAAACTTTTCTTTACACCCCCCCGCCCCCCAAAAAAGAATGTTAACCAATTCTGGGTCTTAAAGCATTTATTGACAAATGAAGACATAATGGCCAGCAGGTAAGCTGCAGTGTGTAGTACCGGGGCTCATTGTTTCATTCTGTAATTGAACTGTTGATTTATACTTCAGATCTGCTTAGGAACTATTTTTGGAACATCGCTTAAAATTGTATTTAATAAAACCTAAGTGATATTCCAGCAAGATGTAAAGCTTCAAAAGAGCTCAACCCAACTGATCACTGAGGCCAGGGAAATCATCTGGTTTGGAGTTTTAAGTTGCACCTCTTATCCAAGTGTGCACACACACCCCACCATGGAAGGTCTGTACAAATGTCTCTGCCTCCACGGACACTTGCATGTGTGTTTAGAAAGGAATAACTCTTCAAAGACCATGAACTATTCCTAAGGCCAAATTTTCTCCCTTTCTTCAAAATCTGACTTTCATTTTTGCCACTTGAGTGTCATTTATCAAGGCCAGAGCCACCTTCCACCGCTTATTTTCTTCCTTGCCCTTCTCTGGCGGACACCGCCAGATGACTTTTCCTCTGTGATGTTGTTCACATGTGCCCATCTTTTCCATTCTGTGGCACCGATCATCATTCCACAAATTAAACCATAGCCTCCTATTGGGTCTATCTCTACTACTAAGCTTGCAATTTTTTTCAATTAAAACCAGATTAATTTTTCTAGTAATTTATTTCACTTACTTGTCAAAAGCCTTGCATGGTCTCATACTGCCAAATGGATAAAGTTTAAACACTTTTCATTAGTACCAGAGGTCTCATATTTTGCCCTAGATTTACTCATCAAATTTACTTTTTATAGCCGCCAGGCAGTCCCCTGAACAGTATGCATTACATCTCTACCATGTTTGATTCACCCTTAGTTTACAGGGAACTCTGTTGATTTCTCCACAATAAGACCATCTTGAAGGCTCATCAACACATATTCTGGGTCAGTCTATGCAAATTACCAAAATGCTCAGGAAATCATGAAGGTCAGACAGGAATGACCCCACAGAGCTACACGCAGCCCAGCTCTCTGTGATCTTAGTCTTGGACCAGGACTGGAAGTTATATTCACAGTGATTGACTATACTAACATCCAGCTAAACTGGACTGCCCTCCTTCCACCGGTATAAACTACATACCCAAGTGCTACACAAAAAAGAACACAGGAAGACATTCCTTCCCCTTGACCCACATGACCCGTTGACTTCAACTGTAGGAGCTCACCTGCCTGCAGCCCTGTGCTTTTGTCCTCTTCCAGTGTTCTCAATTAAAAAAAAATACCCATTAAAAAACATGAAACTGCGTTTTAGATTGAATAATAATCTTAACTACAATCCAGGAATCTTAACTGAGCACCTGATAGGTGTCCTGTCATCATTCTGAATTTTAAACAAAAATGTTTTGGCATCTTATCTAGAGCTAAGTAGTCCAGATAAAATGTAGCTTTCTCAAATAACAGAAGAGCTGAAAACTTTAAATTGGTTTATTTTTCTTAGTTTAAGTTAATTATCATACTTGCTAGCTGCTCTAAACTATCAACGTAAAGCTGGTTGTATAGCTCAATGGTGGAGTCTACACTTACACAAAAGGCCTTGGATAACCAGCATGATAAAAAGATAAAGAAAGAGCCAGGCAGTGGTGGCACATGCATTTAATCCCAGCACTGAGGAGGCAGGCAGATCTCTGAGGTTGAGACAAGCGTGATCCACAGAGCAAATTCCAGGACAGCTAAGGCTACACAGAAAAACCCCTCTTAAAAAACAAAAAAAAACAAACAAACAAATAAACAAAATGAAGACAAAGAAATATAAATTGTCTTTTCTAAGCATTTAAACCTCATGGTATGTTTTCAGGAAATTGGTTAGAAGATTTAGGCTGAACTTACAGCTGTAAGACCTTGAAAAAGTCACTGAAATGCTCCCTACGTTTATTTCTGTATCTGTGAAGTTTTATTTAATCACTACGTGGTAAAGTAAGTCATATAACTTTTAAAGGAATTTGAGAAATGTATTTCACTGATTTGCACATTCATTCTCTCATATTTAGTATGGACATGCATTTATATTCTATGATATCTGAACATTTTGTCATAGGTCAGCTGATATAGCCTCCTTCGTGTCATATAATAAAGTGGTTGGCTGATGCTTAGATCTGATAATGCATGGGGACTGGCCCTCTCTCCTTCTCTGTTATATACCCTTTCTATTCCCATCCTGCTACAAGATACTGTTCAACTAAGACATATGTGCTTGTTTATGTATCTGTTGCATCTATGAAGCCTCATGTCCAGACCTCATCACTGTTAACTGACTTTGCTTGTAAACGTCTAGAAAATACAATGTATCTCTTTTACTCTCCTTAAAATCAATTTACATTTATATATATATATAAACACACATATATGCATATATGTATATGTGTACATCTATAACTGCATATATGTACATATAAGCAATTATAATCAATATTTAATATCCACTTATATGTACTAATTTCACTTTTACCATACCCTGAAAACTTCAATAATGTTTGATTATTTTGGTAAAAACAAATCTAGCTAAAGGATCATGACTGCTAAGGAATAGAAAACTGGTCGAACTACAAAGCTTACTTTGCGTCATCTACTGAAAGTAATGCTGCTCACCTCATGGGACCTTCCTGTTGCATAAGCCAAATAAATAGCTTCTAACAGCCTCATGAGACCTTCCCACAGCTAATGAGCCCTACTCTTGTGGTAGCAAGGTTTGTCCTTTCTTCAGCTATCATGCCATCATTGTTTTGAAAGCCTAAAGTCAGAGGGGAAACCTTTCTGTGCACCAGTGCAAAGGCAAATAAGATAGTTGTATGTCATTTCCCTTTTCTCCACATTTGTAGGCCATAGCCACAGAGTCTGAGTCTGTTCCTTCTCATTCTAATCTTTCTTACAGGTTAAAGACTTCATCAACTCTGAGCTCCTAGCACAACTCTATTCTTCTGAGGACCAAAACACTCTGATGGAGGAGTCTGCTGAGCAGGCTCAGCGCCGGGATGAGATGCTTCGAATGTACCAAGCCCTGAAAGAAGCCCTTGTGATTATTGGTGACATCAACACAGCCACTGTGTCAACCCCAGCCCCACCTCCAGTAGACGACTCCTGGCTCCAGCATTCCCGCAGGTAGGGAGGAAGCTCCACCGCACCTGAGTTCTACTGACCGTGTCCACTCTGTTCCTAAGGATACAGACCCTAAGGAAAAGGGAAAAGTTCAGCAGGGGTCAAAGTGTGCCAACTCTTTTCATGAACAAGTTTAATGAATCCTTACAATGAAACTTGATAGTTTCTTTGCTGTAAAAAGACACCATGACCATGGCAACTCCTGTAAAGGAAAACATTTCACTGAGGTGGCGGCTTATGGTTCAGATATTCAGTCCATTATCATCATGGCGGGGAGCATGGCATGGCATGGCATGGTGCTGGCTACATCTTGATCATAAGGCAAAAGAGACCTCAAAGCCCACCCCCACAGTGACACACTTCCTTTTACAAGGCCACACCTCCTAATAGTGCCACTCCCTTTGGGGGCCATTTTCTTTCAAATCACCACATGGTTATTAAAAGAGAATAAATTAATGCTGAGTTTCCCTAAATGGAAAGGTAAGCTTTAAAAAAGGGAGAGTGTAGATTGTGACATATAAGAGATATGTATGAGAAAATAGTCACATACCTATATGTCTAAAAGAAACACCAGCAACTGCTATTAATTGTCTCCAGAAAGTAGGGAGGTAAACCAAAATCTCAGCACATCTATCCTTTCATGTACGTGGTCATCTTATAACACATATCAAAGTTATATAGCCAAAAATAAATTAATTTTAAAAGGCAACCAGGAAATTAAAAAAAGAAGGAAGACTGCACAATTGAAAACTTTGTCTCTTTTCTCAGGTCACCTCCTCCAAGTCCCACCACCCAGAGGCGGCCAACTCTAAGTGCTCCCCTCACGAGGCCCACATCTGGCCGCGGACCAGCCCCTGCCATTCCCTCTCCTGGCCCCCACTCTGGGGCTCCTCCAGTCCCTTTCCGCCCTGGCCCATTACCTCCTTTTCCCAATAGCAGTGACTCCTTCGGAACCCCTCCGCAAGTTCCGTCCAGACCTACCAGGGCGCCCCCCAGTGTTCCGAGGTAAGCAAACTGTGCTGCAGGCTTTCCCCAAGGTCCTCCTTGGTTCTCTTCTCAGTGTAACAGACATATTTATTTGAAAACAAAACAAAAACAAAATACTTTGCAAACATCTTATTGTACATGTTTGTGATTTTCACACTGGCAGTTGGGGCAGTGAGCACAAGACAAATTATGGTGCCTAAGCCCATTAAGAAGCCCTGTGTGATCATCGGAGCCTCTCATTTACCAACTGGCACAGACTTGAATGTCTCATTTTTGAGACCAAAGCAAAAGGGACCTGGTGAATGGCGTTTTACCAGCTGGGTAGTAGAGCCTGACCCAAGGCTTTGAAAGAAACAGCTGTGTGTAAGTCATGAGGGGTGCATGGACTAAGATCTTGACTTCTCCATTACCCAAAGAAATCTAGAAAACCATTGACTCAAGGAACTTTATCCGTCTGCTCTCTGCACTATGACCCAATATCACTAACTTTAATGTAAACTAAGAATAGTCTAGCCAGTTAATCTACAGAGATTGTAATGTAGACCTAAGGATTATATATCAGATAGACGGCTCTGTAATTGAATAATTTTGACAACTCTAAGCAGATTTTCTGGTCTAGTTGTCAAACAATATAAACTAATCAGTAATGGAGCCTGAAACATACTGAGTTAAAGCTAGATTCTTACCTTCATCCATGTGGTCAATATACAGTCATTTCTGACATTTTCAAAGGACATAAGGTATCATGGAGTTTTACCCCCACAAAATCAGAAAATGTAAAGACAAAAGTGTCCCATGCATGAAGTTAAACATTGTAGTTCAGAGAATTAGAATATTCACATGCCCCATTCAGCAAAACCTGAAGACAGTTGTCACATACAGTGCTGCCTACCCACCCACGAAGCATCTTTATCTCTGTGGTGCTTGTGTTTTGATCCTCAAGGCCCTAGTGGTAATGGACAGAGGAAAAAGAACCCCAAATTGCTAGACAAAAGGATGTGCAAGAATAACTTAGCTTTGAAGCCATAAGATCTAGGTGACACATTTACCTCCAAGATATAAGTTCCTTATCAAGAAAACAAACAAACAAAAAAAACAAAAACAAAAACAAAAAAAATGGTGGTATTACTGCTCAGATCTCAAGACGAGACAAGTAGACTTCTGATTTGTCTGAAACTGAGCTAAATTTTAAGTAATATTTATTTTATTCTCAATATAAGCATTGTCCTAAAAGTTTCCCACATACCTTTGTATCTAGGGCTCAAGAACCCAACAAAATAGACTATTATTTATATTTTACACACATACAATGGGGTGAAACAGCTTGGCCAATGACGCTCCACCAGGCTCCAAGCCTGACTTGAGAGTCCAAGCTCAACCACCACAGTAGAGGCTGGTACCCGGGGCACTCAGAGCCTGACATTTCTGCTATGGTGGCTCTCCTGGGCATTAAAGGATGATTAACAGCATCCCCGGCCTCCAGTCACTAGCTGTCAGTTGTATCCTCCTCCCAGTTGTGACCACTGAAAATACAGACAGGCTGCTGTCCCTCAGGGAAGTAAAGCCTACTCTCCTTGTCAACCACTGCTGTGCAGTGTGCAGAAGAATTTCCTTTCCACATCAAAAACGTGCATTTCAACATTGAATGTTGCTACAAGCAAGATCGAGTTTATTGTTTTAGAAAACCTCAAATTGACTGGGAAAGTGTCTGCTGCTGTGCCAGAGTGGTATGGAGGCTGTGAGGGGACAGGGGGAGGGGAGGGGAAGGCAGGGGTGTGAGAGTGCTGCAAAGGCAGAGTCCAGAGGGGGCCTTGAATTCTGCTGTTTTGTCTGTTTTGCTATGAGAAGGAGCCAGAAGGACCTGTGGCAATGCAGCACTCGGGAATGAGTGTGCAAGTCTTGCCTGCTCCCTTGACTGCTTTCCTTCTTGGTTTCCAATAAGCCAGCTTGCCAGTGCTCTTCAGAAAAATCAGCTTTCGGATGCTAAACTGATCTGCTAAGCAGGGTGGAGTTAGTTTTGGTATTTCTGAGCTTGCACGCAGACAGAAGGGTGGGAGTCAGTAAAGTCACGCTGAATTGCCAAGGAGGGGGAGCCACCAGTTTAAGGAGACCTCACTTGCTCGTTGGGGAATTTGTAGGACAACAGTTGAGCTATTCAAAATTTTTAGAATGCTCTCAAGTTAAAGCCAGACTTAACTTGATCTGGCTTTGTGTACTGCCCCAAATTTAAAACAGAAACGAAGAGTTTGAATTGAAAGAGGGAAAGCTGGTTGTTTTGTGCTGAGCCCTCAAGATTGAGGGCCAGCAAAGCAGGCTGGGAGGGAATCCCTGTGGTGGGAGTCACCTGAGCAGAGCTGGAGGCCGGGCCGGGTCCCGACGCCTATTAAAGCCTTGCTTTAGATGGAAGATTCTGAACACACGCCTGTTTTTAATAAAACCCAGAGCAGGAATCCTACCAAATGCAAGCCAGAAATGGGGTTTAAGATTTCAAAAAACAAAAAAAGAAAGAAAAAAGAAAGGGGAGGGAAAAAATGAAAAAAGCTCTTATTGAAACTCCTTGCTCTACTGTCTATATATTATTCTCTTCCTTCCATAATTTGCTTCCATTTTCTCTTAAAAGAAAGAAAGAAAGAAAGATAGAAAGAAAAAAATTGAGATTCCCCCTATCCATCATCTCCAGGAAAATAATGTTCAGCTTTTCAAGGAGAAAATCCGATCCCCTACTCCATGTCCCCACCTACAAAGTTCTATGCTTTCTTAAGGGACCTTCTTCCTTTTCAACCAGAAACTTACAACAGGACAACATGGCACAAAAGGTCACCTTCTAGCTTCCTGCGGGCCTTTCATATTACAAAGACAATAACTGAATTTCTAGAGGCAAAATCTCAGCCACCCTACTAGGTGCCTGGGCAGTTTTCCTTTTGATATTTGAGTGACTTACTTTCACCCTATTTCAAGGCCATTAAAGCCTTTGGTGTGGCTCAGGAACCTTGAATGGGCTGTCTTTTTAACCAGCATCTTTACTGAATATTTCCATTTTAATACAAAGGGAGAGGCAGGGGCAAGGTGCTGGAGTCATTTTGGCTCAGCTATGCTCAGCTTCTCTGGCTGTTCTGGTCTCTGTGTTTGGAGCCTTTTGGTGGGAGAGCAGGAAATACTTCAAACTGCACGCCTGTTTTAATTAATTCCACCTGAACTGGGGAGCATCCCAGTGAGACTCACTAGCACGCATGCTTCTGTCATTGCTAAGCTGAGTATATGCACATCCGTGATCTTTGGGACTTTTTTCATGGCTTGACTATATCCATTCAAGTTCTCTGTTTGAAAATACACGCCAGCCACAGCTCTATGTAGAAGGATGATCTCAAACAAACAGCACCACCTCTTTGGAGTCCTAGTTCTCTTAGTTGCAGATCCCAGTCTTCATCAGACACCCAATGTCAGGGTTAGCATAGCTATTTTCTTAAAATTAGTTAATTGGAGCTCACAGCCTTTGACATTAAGAGAACAAATGAGCTGAATCGGAGTGTGTGTTCCTTGGCAACGACGAACACTGGCCCCATTTCCCTTGTCATCTCCCCTTCCCTCGGACCAAGCTACAGACAAAGCTGTTTTGCAGTGGTCAAAGGAGAGGAGGAGGGGGAAGGGACCTGTAGCCGAGAATGAAGAGACTTCTTTACCTCATCACTCAATCTTCCACTTTAAAAAAAAGTTGAACTAGAGAAGCTCTTTCTTTGACCCACCCTCATTCACCATTCCTGATGGCTTCTTTTTCAAAATGGCCCAGCCTGGTTCATTCCATTTGGTTTTTACTTCAGTTCACCTAGGTGACAGAAATCGAGAAATGGTCCCTTGGGAGTCCCATGACAAAGTAAAGCCCCCATAGTGTGTGGGCAGCCCTCAGGGCAGCATCAAGACTTAACCAGAGATTCTCACTGGTGTCTTCTATGATTTCCTGACTTAAAATAGCACACAGGGAAGCCCCACATCTCAGCATCCTCGTGACTAAGCCAGCTATGTGAAAAGATGTATAAATCTCTTTCCAAAGACACCACAGATACCCTCATACTGCAGAAGTTAAGGCCAAATGGCTTTCATCATAATTTAGTTTTGAATGTTTGATCTCTGTGGCCCGCCTTGTCTAACCTTAATCCCAACTCTTCCATTCCATTGGTTGTTAGACATTACAGTTAATACAATATCCCTTTTATTTGGGGGTTTCATTAGCCAGCCCCCTAAACTTCAGGACAAACCACAAACCCGTCATTCTTATATCTTTGCATCTCCCACGTCAAGGTTTGGCGCCGTGAAGGAGGAAGCTGCCGAGCCTTGAAGTTGAGGGGCTCAGCGTACATGGAAATTAAACAACCCTGTGACTAGCCTGGGTGTCACTCCTCTCTGGTCACCCATGGAAACATCCTGACTTCCCCACTCTTCTCCTGAATAGCCCTCTAAAACTGATATTTTTAGCAGCCAAGTGTCGTTTGGACAAAGCATGAAATCACCTTGTGATTTGTGATGTCAGCTGTGAGCATTTTGTTCTCCCCACTAGCCTTCTTCCTTAAATAAAAAATAAAAATTATGATCAGATAATATGATTTGTCAGGGAACTGGGTTTTTTTTTATTTTTAGCAACTGGATCTAAAAGTTTTTTAAAACCCATATTATTCAAAACTACAATTGCTAAGAACAGAACAACTTTGAGTTGTTGTAACAAATCCTTATTTTCCAGGTATTTTGTAAGGCAACCATATTATAAGAAAAATCTGGTTCTGAAACCTCCAAATGTAATTAATAATTTGCTGAAGGTTCAACATGAGTTGTAATGATGAGCTCATGGTACTTTAATGAAACAAAAATTTCAACCACTGTTCACTAAAGCAAACGTCCACTTTAAGGCCCTGTGTTATGTATACTGCCAAAAGCCTGTTCTGTTTACATGACGAGTCATATTCCAGTGTACTGTTTCAATTCTTATGACAATGTACTGAAATGAAGCAATGGTTAATGGCAAAGGTTTTCACTCTTCGGATCCTGTTTTTAATACAGCTTAAGGTTAGATTATCTTGGCGGGTTCCTCCTTGGGTCTAGCAAAGTAGAATGTATTTTATACAGACGTTTCCATCCTGCCACAGACCAAATGACTGGCAGTCTGTTTAGGTGAGACCCACATACACCACACAAGTGTCCCAAAGGTCATAATTTGTGAACTTTGTGAAAGTGTCTAGGCAGACATCAGTTTGCCTTTCTGTTTTCATTGTGTCCCTTATCTTTTCCACATATCCAGTGCTGCAGGAGAGTAAAAGCAAAAATGGAAAATAAGACTTACCTAATGCAAAACACAAATAAAAACACAAATAACATAAATGCAGACAGGAGACACATCATCCTATCCTAAGCTGCTTGGCCCAGGAGTGGAGCCAGGCATTCAGTTAAGCAAACACAACTGCTTCCATGTCTCACGTCAATAACAAATAGCTCTAGGTTGCTAAGCTCGGTCACTGCAATGCAAGCCCTTCTGCATTTCAGGTGCCCAGTTCTGCCCTGGGCTTCACCCGATTGATAGAGGAAGACAGCCAAGACAGGAGTCTGGCCAAGGAGGCACTGGCCAGAGAGAGCGCACAGTTGGGATTATTTTTCCTGTGGCTAGTCAGCAGCTGGAATCTGCTGAATGTTCTTATATACAAGTTGATGTCAGCTCAGAGAAAAGGGGAAAAATACCCCACCCAGTGTAAGTAGACATGCCAGACTCATGGACACACTCAAACCTCATCACCATGCTCTCTCATTCCCCTCACTGGAAGGAAAGGATGATTTTCAAGAAACCTCCACACTCAGACACTCCTGGTTAGATATTTTTCAAAGGCTTCAGAGACTCATGATGTATGACTCCATGGCTCTTTTATGTCTAACTTTCAGCCAGGCAGCAAATTATGAGAACAGGCTTTTTTCCCCCATTCCTCCAACTCAGCAGCTACTATGAGAGATTAAAAGTGAGATTTAGACAAACCTTGCTAGACAGCCAGGGAATTCAAAATGAAACCGTAAATGCAGCATCTTGCTCAATGGATGTGCTCGGGACACCTAACTCCAGCAGTAGAAGAAAGGAGGGAGGACTTAGCTGCGGGTTGGATGGCTTCGCCTGCTTGTCATACTCCTATTGCTGCATAAACATAGAATTTCTAAAGTGCCCGATATTGAAATTCCTTAGCTTACTCATGCCAACATATTGTAAGCATTGTCAGGGGGACCCTCTGAATCTAAACACGTATTTACACCCTTTAGTTGCCAAATGGACTCCATCTGGTTCACTGATGTTGCTGCCAAAGGGGTATTATACTTTTGGTCAGGCTGGATTTTCAGTGCCAGAGTGAAGGCTTCTGGGAAGGCTCTGGGTCTGAGAGATAGTACATGTTTGTAGATGCCACATCACTTGAGTATTTGTATGTGTAGATCACATGGCAACTCTAACCCAAAATGGAATTCCAACATAGGATATTGTCGCAAGCCACTAGGTTTTCAGGAATCCCCCTCCATGGCATGGTTCATTCTTCACATCTGGCTGCTCTTCAGGCACCAGAGCCACATGATAGGCAAAACCACAAATACCAAATGCTCCAATATCTTATTTTTAACCATTCCCATAAGCACGGAGAAATATCCACTCTTGTTTTTCAGTCAAAATAATCAGCTCACACAAATCATATGAACTCATTCCGTCCACAGGCCTGGGGAGGGGAGTAATCGAAATGGCAGTTAGCCAAATTCTCCATGTCTCTGCATCATTGGGGCAGGGCAGAACCCCCTGATTTCAATTACTCAGCGAGAGGAAATTGTTCATACTGGAGATGATCTAAACACCAGAAAAATGAGACAAAGTATAGCTACCCTCCTCCCTGCTCCTGTAGGAACCCCATGAATGTACAGGTAAAAATGAGATTCACCAATAAGCACCATCCTTTTCCCGTTTACTTGATGGGAAGGCTGGTATAGAAACAGAGAGAGAAGAAAATAAAGACTAAATCATCATAGAGACTCTACCACAAACATATCCAAAGCTTTGGTGGAAAATTTGAAAACTAAAAGAAATTAAACTAAAGGTGGACATCACAGCATATACCTATAGCCCCATAACTTAGGAGGCTGAGGCAGAAGGAACATGAGTTTGAAGCCAACCTGGGCTCCATAGTGAGCTCAGGCCATCAAGAGCTATAGAGTAAGATCCTCTCTTATCTCCATCACACTCCTTCCAAAAAAGGAGGTGGGCAGTATGAGAAGGCCTCAGGTGGCTTTCAGTATAGTCTGGGAAGTGGTCCTTATTCTACAACCAAATATACCATTTGCTTCCACCACGTAAACACTCACATTTGGTTTTAGATATTCAGAAGCAACATTGTCTAGACGTATCCTTCATCTGCATACTTCAATCTAGCATTCATTTGCAAGTACTTATGTTTATTGTATATCACATCTAGCATGAGACCTCCTATGACGGAAAGAGAAGAGAAACCCCCCCTTTTTTTTTTGCTATTTTGTTTTGTTGTGTTTTCCATACTTTCCTTGAAATTACTATGTAGCCACCTCCAGCCTTGAATTCCTAATCTTGCCTCTATCTCCCAAGTGTTCAGATTATGGCAGTGTACCATACAGCTCCCAGTGACAAAGACATTTTAGGCATTTTGTAGTCTTTTGGGTTGTTTGCTTGACAAAGGATACTTACATAAGATGCATTCTGGACCATTTATATTTTTTAACTTCATAGTGTGATTATTCTCAGAGCTAATTTTAAGACTGAATGAAATTTTTCCTTCAAGTAAACCTTCCTTTAAGAATCGTGCCCCAGAGCTGCACAAGACATTCCCACTCTCTGCTGCTATGATTGCATTCACAAGGAAAATCTGTAGAAACTGAGCCAAATAGCCGCTGGCTTTTAAAAAAACACTCCCTATAGTGTCAGAAATTATTTTCATAACTAAAATAATAAACCTTCATGTGAAGCAAGTTCTACAGTATCTTAATTATTGGCTTCTGGGGTGAAGAATTAAGGAAACATTAGTGAATGTGTTAACTAGACAAAGCATGGGAAGAATTTCCCTTTACTTACCTAGGACTGAAAGCAAAATAAAATCTACATTCTGTATGTAAACCACTGGCATGAGAGCCAACTTCAAGTTTTAGAATTACCAATAAATAGCAGCACTCAGAAAAATCCCTGAAACTCATCAGGATACTTCAGTCAACCTAGTGAAATGCTCTATGGTTCAGTTCAGGAATCTGTAATTAGTAGATGTTGATATAATTGTCTGTCTATAATGTACAATGGATAGTGTTCTGCCCCACAATGTATTTGTTTACATTGCCTTAATACTTCCAATACTTTAAATGACTCTATCAACATCTTAATATTTAATACTTGAAAGAGAGTCAGAATCTTTAGCTTTTAAAAATATGGTTTTCTGTGAACAAGCACATTGAGCTGATCTGTTTTTTTACTTTTCTTCAAATTATGGTCTCACAGCTTTTGCTCTGTTTTTACTCAAAGCCTTTTCTCCATGAGTCTATTTGGTACATACTTATAATTCATAGTCTTCTGGATGAGGGGACATTACATGGGGACACTCATGTCAGTGCCACTTACCAGTCCTACTATATTATTCCCAAGTGCCCTTCCCTGAAGAATGGGGAATTTCGGTGAAAGTCTAGAGAGACCCCAACGAACCTTTGCAATTTACAAGTGTTTCATGGTCTCTGAAGTGTTTGCAGTTCTCGTTTGAAATGCTATTTTTGTCATAGGAATTTTCATATTTTACTTTTTCCCCTGCAGAATCTATACCTTTGGTTAAAATGAAAGCACATCTTCCAATGTAATCCTGTAAGAGTAGGGAAGGTAACACTGTTGTCTCTCATCCAGAAGGCAATGTTGAATTGGAAAAACAAGGTTTAGGAACATCCCTTCTTACTGCAAATCCCTTGCAGCCCCCCCCCCCCCGCCTTATTCATCCCTGTTCTGATTTCCTTTGTCACTCTGGCCCCACACACCATTATGTAGAACAGTCTTCCGCTAGTTACTTATGGTGGACACCTGCCTTCTAGCTGTGCTTGGCAGGCCAGCAGGATGAGGTAATAATCAGAAGAGAATGTTCTGGTTCTTTAGCTGCATCCACGTACAGTTTTACTCAAAACAGCTCTCTGCGGGTGAGAACAGAGCAGCTTTGAGATCCCTCTGTCTAACATTCTGTGGGAGCCTGGAAGAAGAAAACTGTAAACTTTTTTGATCCTTCTAGAATAATGGAAATATAAATGATATCTACCTTGGCCCATCCTTTCAAACTGTTTACACACAGATGTGCATGGAAACAAGACCCTCACATTTATAAACATTTTGGCTCTATTTTCGCTAAGTCCAGCCGTCATCTTAAGCACTTCTCCATGTGGCTGTACAGCCCTGGTTTCCTAAGAGCATATTTTGTGAAGGATTTATCCAGGGTGATGGCCGTCTTTGTAAGACAGACGCCTGAAGGACATATGGTTTCCATAGATTTTCTGTCTAGACTGGCTTTATTTAGTGACTCTTGGTCTGAATTGGTCTAGTTAAAGTTTTTGCAGGAGCTTGTATAAAACTTTTAGGTGTGGGCACACCATCAAGGCGTAAGACAAAAGCTTTGACTTCGTATTGGCAAGAGAGTAGAAGGGATCACTGAATGTTTTCCTTTAGGTTAAGTCGTTCTGATCATGTTGGATGGCCGCTCACCCATTCCAGTCCCAACCACACTCCAGAATGGAGGTTAACTATTAATCTGACTACAGCTAAGTCCATACACCCCCACTGTTTTCCTGAGAAAATTCTTTGTGTTGCCAGTAGGGTGTGTGTGTGTGTGTGTGTGTGTGTGTGTGTGTGTGTGTGAAAGCTCTAATTCTTTCTTTACATGGCCCAGGGGACCTATGATTTCTTGCCCTTTTAGCACCAATTTTTACAAACACAGCATTTTTTCTGACTTGAAGGAAAAGAAAAAAAAAAACTAACAAGCCACTGAGTAAGGGACTTGACCATTTAGCATTTCGGTAGCTCCTTCAACCAACAATGAAAATTCTGTTTTCAAATGTGGTTTCTGAGCCAGTGTTCAAGGCTGCTCTAGAAACAATAAGATCCTTTCAGAAGGAAAGAATAACTTCTAGGCTTGCCCAGAAGTCAGTTTTGCTCCCTCTTTTGTGAGAACCCCAGCCCTGTTTAACTGCTTCACAGCAATAGGCTTGTGGAAAGAGAAAAGATTGTGGGATACTCTGCACACGTACACCACACACACACACACACACACACACACACACACACACACACACACACACACACACACACACACCCCAAGTGCTGTCACCTGGCCTCTCAGTGAGCATTTAATTGCTCTTCCTCACATATTTGTTAGCTGCCATGGCAGCTCACAAGGCACAATGCCTCTCTGTTTTTCTGTTTGCTTTAATTTTTTTCTTTTGTTTTTAAATTTTGAGCTCTAAGGCATATTAGAGCTCCCCCTGCTGGATTTTTTTAAGAACACTATTGAGTAGGCCATGAGTGCATGGCAATTCTTTGTCTCCATTTTTGCCCATCAAAGGGCAAGAAAAGTATCGTGTGGTGCATTTAAAACTGACCTCTTGACTTGCCAGGTGACACCAGGCAGGAGTAAAACATTGCTGCAGCCTGGTCTTTTCTAAATCTTCCGATTCAGATTGATTTTGTTCCAGTAAAACAATTTTTCAAGAAGAAATTGGCCTGCTCATCTTTCCAGTTAGTTACCTTCTCAGAACAATGGCCTCAAGCCCTATCCCTATGCTGAAAGGCATTCAAGGTCTCTCTCACCTTTCTAAAGCAGATGTGAGTTTTATTGTTTCATCAGAGGAGCAGATTTCTGTCTTTCCCTCCATGCTCCTGCTTTTTTCTTTTCCATGACTTCAAATGCCAGGGGACTGCATATCCCAAAAGTGGAAGCTTCTGCTTCCCATAGCCACTTCCAGGTTACCTACTTCCAAGCCTCACTTCCTTCCTCCAGACTACAAAAGCAGATTCTCCCTCTCTTGGAGCCTGAGGTGAGAGGGAGGTGAGGACCAGGGAAGGTTAGGGCAGAGGAAGAGGAGAGTCAGGAAATGTTCTTACTCCTCTACCATTGATGGAAATGGGTTCTATGGAACAAAGTCCCAAGAGACCTCTTTCCAGGGGAGAGAGGGAGGGAGAGAGAGAAGAAGGACTGTAAGGAAGAAGGAGAAAGGAGAGGAAAGGAGGGAGAGATTCACTGGAAAGAATGTCATCTGACTTAATTCAATAGCTGTATGCTGTAAATCCCTGGAAAACCAGGTCCTACCTCTGTTTTCTCAGTGTCTGTTCTTGTATTTACTTCTCTCCATCTTCTTTAGCCCTTTCCTCTCCTCAGCTTACCTGTTGGTAATGATACAGTACAAAGGCCAACATAAAAAAAAAACAATATCACAACTAGTCTTTTAAACATAGTTTCATACACCGAAACACCCTCTAACAACTCTCCAAGTTGTTTCATCACTTTGTTGGGATGTGAGGTAAAACAAGTCACGTGATGCTTGTGATAAAGGGTGGGTGATGCTTGATTTCCTAATCCTTTCCTTTACAGACACCTATTCCCATTCCTGGAGTGCCAGTCCCTCAACTTTCCCTATGCTCTAGAAGTCCTTTTCTTACACACACACACACACACACACACACACACACCACTCTAAGCCAGAACTCCAAGTGCCCCTCCCACTCTGCTAGCACTTACCTGCTGTTGTCACCGCTAACCTGTCTCAGTCCTAACAAGAAAGCCTTCCAAACAGTGATGCTCTTTCTTTGCATGTCTGTCAACATAGTGCCTTGAGTTGACCTGCAATACTTAATCAAAATTTACTTTGGAGGCTGGCTCTCATGCAGTTTACTTTTAAAATATATATATTTATTTGTTTATTTTACATCCCAACCAGTTTTGCCCACCACCCAGTCCACTCCTCCTCTATTTCTGTTTAGGAAAGGGCAGGTCTCCCACAAGCAACAACAAAACATGGCATATTAAGTTGTGCTAAGACTAAGCACCTCCCTACATGTTAAGGTTGGGCAAGACAACCCAGTGTAGGGACAGGCAGTGTATTTTACAAACCGATAAAAATACATTTTCTTTCAGTAAATCTCCTAAAATAATCTGAGTCAACATTGTTGTAAAGTCCTTTTCCTCATCTTCATCTGAGACAGACTTAATGGGAATGAGTCATCATTGAAAGCTGGGGTGCTTTTGTTGTTGTAGGCATATTGCATCAGACCTGCTAGGGAAACATAAATCAGATCTATAGAAGCAGTCTAAATAAACTTTAACAAAGCGCATTTTATTTCTATTTGCCTCAGAGACTAACTTATCGTCACCAAATATTGTGTCCAATTTTCTCCTTATGCTCTCATTTCAAGTACCATAAATTGATTCTTACTTTTCTAGTGATAAATTTGTATATATATATAAAATCAAGAGTTTATTCTGTTATTTTTCTTTTCTTTTTTGGTCTTTGAGGGTTTTTTTGTCTTTTGAGACGGGGTTTCCCTATGTAGCAGCCCTAGCTGTTCTGGAGCTAGCTCTTGTAGAGCAGGCAGGCCTCGAACTCATAGCAATCCACCTGCCTCTGCCTCCAGAGTGCTGGAATACTCTGTTATTCTGACAGGTAGACTATATGTCATCTCTTAGATGTAGTGAGCCATATTATCTGTAGACCCTTCAAATAGACACCGGGCTTTATATACTTTCATCCATCTACTACAAACTATTCTCGGACAACAATGAGCTTGGTGACATTCCTTAAGCCACAAAAGGCAAAAAATATGCCAGAGAGCAAGTACTCTTAGCATTGTTTATAGTGAAATTATAAAACACCTTCCATTTAGACAAAATCATGAGTATCATGGCATTTTTCCAAGTTTAGCTCAACACCATCTAAATATATAATACCTATTTTAAAAATTCCCCAGATTAGAACCCAAATGCAAATGCAGTGTTGACACATCTCAAACCCTGCATCCTGCCAACTGCTCTCATAGAACAAACATTCAAAGGAGGAAGTGAAGGCCTGACGTGTGGTTGCCTTTCTATTTTACTTAAAGGTGTGATCCTTCTTAGGTTAGATCCGGATGCATACACTCACTCACATTCATGATCTCACAAGTGCCATGGAGTGCTATAGTAAAAAGTCAAAGATGGGAGCTCACTCCATGGGAGGTCTAGAAGATTGTCCAGATGGGGGCTACAAAGAAGTCTCAGTTAGTAAAAAGTGCTTACCAGTGCAAGTATGAAAACCTGCTTTTGGATATCCAGCACCCACACTTAAGGGGAAAAAAATTCAAAAATGGTACATGTGTTGGGAATATAATTCCAGTGTTGGGAAAGGGGAGACAGGAGGATCCCTGGGGCTTACTGGTCAGCCCTTCTAGTTAAAATCAGGAACTCCTTGTTTAAAAATTTAAGGTAAAAAGTGATTGAGGAAGACTCTCTGGCCTGCCTAAACACACACACAGACACACACTTGCATGCATGCACACACACCACCCCAAAGCTGGTGAACAATGCAGTCTGTCCTGCTGGGGTCTCCCTGAACCCATTAAGACTGGCCTCCCATCATGAACACTCAAGGCCAGATAACAGAAAGAAAACCAGCTGGAGTTAGACTTCTATTCTTAAAAGACAATAAAGTAAGAGAAGGAAACAAATGGTGACTTCTCAGCCTTATCAGTGAAGGCAGCTTCTGCCCAAAATGCCACCCACCCTGCATGAGCATCAGACTTTCTTACAAAAACTGTCATTGTCCAAAATCCTGTAAACTGGCCATCCCTGCAGCCACAGCTCCAAGTCTTACATCTTTCCCTTTGATTTGAAAGCAGAAACATGGCTCTTCTATCATAACCATAAACCGCCCCCACACAACACAGTGTTTCAATAAATGTTAAATGATACAAGATGCTCCATTTCAATGTAATGGATTACTTAATGAAGCCCATCGCTTAACAAAGCAACTGAGGAATATTTGGTACAAAACAAATAAGTTTGCCCCAAACAAACTGTCTTGTGAGGTAAATGTCCTTGGAAATGAGAATGGTTGGGAATCAGACCAGTGAAATAAATTAAAACAGTAAACCTTATATACCTTCTTGGTGCTGAAGTTGGCACACGTCTTAGAATTTGTCTGAAGTTTCTTCCTAGTGGTGTTTTACAATACAGTCTGCTTTTCTTATTGTTTTAGAAATAGAATAATATTCACTTCTTTCAAAAGAGTAAGTGGGTCAAGGCTCTTCAGGATTTTTAATTGCATGTATTGCACATATATGGATTCCTTTCATCTGAACCTGGGTATATTCCAAAGCTGTCTAAATCATTCGGAAGGACCGTAGTGGTATCTTATCCTTCCAATTTTTTCTTCTGTCATTAATTCACCACACTACTACGCCTTTTTTTTTTTCCCAGTTAATGGCCCCAGGGACATCCTTAATGAGCTCACAAGTAAACAGGTTTTCCTAATTTATTCATTTGGAAAAAAAAAGCAAACTTACTATGAACCAAAGATCATGCTAAATTCTGGGGTATGGTAGACAAAATGAATAGCAGACCTGACAGCTAGCAAAAAATTGTATCTTCATAGTCTTCTCTCTGCCACTGCCCACCACTGTTCGCCACCACCCCCACCCCAAGCTCAGTCCAAGGCTGATGAGATTAATGAGGATCTGCTCTGCCATCAAAATATTTAGTTTTCTTTCCATTCTCCATTCCCACCATCAAACTCTTCCCTCTGACACGTATTTAATTTCGAGTCCCTTTTGGTCGGCATAGGTCTACACTCCCTTACCACTGGCAAACTTTGTGTGTAGTCTTCCGAATCACCATTGCCCTTGCTTTAACCACATCGTCACAGTTTCAAGCCTATCAGAATGTACACTCGGGTGACAAGCTCCAAAATCCCAACCCACTATTCCATATTTAAAATGCAACTCTACTGTGAAACCCTCTTGCACATTTGTCTCAGTTCACTTGCCCTGCCACTCAAGAGTAGATTCCAAGCTTCTAAATGGCACAATGTGCTCCACATAGTAGCTGATGAACAACACACAAATGTAGGAATAAACTTTGCTATATTCTCTGACTGAGTTACAAACGGAAAAAAAAAACCACAAAGCCTACAGACAGTCCATAAGAAATAAAACCCCATAATTGAGCAATTATAGCTATACTTGATGTATTTTTTAACTTCTGCTCTAGGGTTCTTTCTATGTGAACATATTGACTCAAATACAAGCCTCTAACACCGAAGTGTTATACACATGGCCTCATGGGACCTGCTCACCTTGACCTAGCTTGAACTCCAACCTCAATGGCTATCTTGTTTAGGCACTTTTCTGTTACTCACTCATCTGTCCATTGTTCAGCAAGCATTTATTCATTGCTCCTGAATCTCAATGTACTAAATGCTTAATATATATAGTAAAACCACATGTGCATTCTCTCTTCTCCAGGAACTTTAAATGTATTGGGAGTACAGACAGTAAAGTGCTGGCAAGTGACATATCAGACAAGGACAAAAGAATCGGGCGATCGCAATTGCATTCCTTTCTCTCTGGGTTACAAGCCTTTGTCTAACCTATCATGTTTGCATACAACGATTTCCAATCTGCTCTTCTGTGTCCTGAGTTTCACTAAATTCATAGCCTGACATCCCCTAAACCAGAGTATTATTACACCCTAGCAGAGTCTTCATCCTTCAAGTCTAAATTTTGGCTATCAACTTCCATAGTGCATATCAACTCCCATATTTAGTAACATGATTACTAAAAATACATCTCCATAGCTTGTTATTTGTCAAACTCCTTGGAGATGGGATGCTATTGTTTTGGGGTTTTGTTTGTTTATTTTGTTTATTTTCTGTTTATACTTTTTATTTGTTTTATTTTTCAAGACAGGGTTTATCTGTGTAGCTTTGGAGACTGTCCTGGAACTTGCTCTGTAGACCAGGCTTGCCTCAAACTCATAGAGATCTGCCTGCCTCTGCCTCCTGAGTGCTGGGATTAAAGCCGTGCACCACCACCACCTGGCCAAAACTATTGTTTAGTACTATTCTAAACACTAAAGTACTGAATAGTAAAATAATTCATAGGAAGAATCTCCAGCTTTCAATCCTACACATGCACAACATGGGGGGGCAGTGGAGAGATGGTACAGTGGTTGAGAATACATACCGCTATTCCACAGGACCCAGGTTTTGTTCCTAATGTCCACATCAGGTAACTCACAACTGATGAAACTTCAGCTCTGAGAAATCCAACACCTTCTTCTGGCCTCTGCAGGTACCTACATTCATAAGTGTACACACACACACACACACACACACACACACACACACAATTTAAAGCCATACAATCTAAAAATCAAATTGAAAAAAATGTAGGCTACTGCCACTATTAATAAACACCATTTCTATGTGATGAGACCAATGGATGATATAACATCAGGTGTTTATTAACTTCCAGGGTTATTTTTCAATTTATCCAGCTCTCCAATACTCACTAACTGGATGGTAAGCTGTGGACCAGGCACTTCAGGAATACTGAGATGAGTTACCAGTAAAGATGGGAATGTGACCCTAGTCAGAATCCAGTGTGATGACCACATTGTCACTGGAGCAAGTGGAAGGGGAAAGTAGGTCAGAGAGGGCTTCCTTCCCTGAGAAGTGTCTAGAAAGATGAACAAAAAGTCAGTGCAAACAAAAGTACATGTAACACCACACTAAATGCTGCATGACACATGTAGGAGCTGTGACCTCCCCATCGAAAGAGAAACTGGTACAGGCTCAAGACCTGGGATGTAAGCTCAAAGGAATATGGATGATGGTCATCTCAAACATGGGAGAATATACTAACAAAAGGGAAATTGTTTTTGCATAGTTGTATGAAGAAAATTGCTTTTTCCAAGTGGAGAATTGCCAAACAGTTCGGGTGGTTATAGAAGCCTTTCTGCAAAAGGTCTTGTTCACTGAACAACTAGCATCAATTATGTTTGTTCCTCTGCCAATAGGTATCTCTATGCATCCTTTTAAAATCTAGTCACTGCTGAATAGTAAAACTAGCATAGAACATTAAATTAGAATGTACTTGTGTTTCCTAGCCAATTTTTAGGTGTAGGAGGAAAAAGGGACTGTCCATGACTTCATGCTAAATGGTCAATAGTCTCACTATTAATTAAATCAATATCCCTTCTGCTCTGTTTCCCGCTGGGCTTTGACTTTTATCTTATAGCTTGTGGGGTGTGTGTGTGTGTGTGTGTGTGTGTGTGTGCACGCGCGCACGAGTGTGTGTTACTCAACTGAGGGTGACAGTTGTCAAGGTCAGCGCCTTCACAAATGACAGGACCAGCTCTAACCATCAGGAAACAGGGTGTGGTTTTGAGGCACCCCATCGTTTTCTTCAACTTTTCCAACTGTGGTTTCACCTCAAAAAATAGGTATCCAATCGATCAACTTAGTGTTTCCAGTTCAGAAACATGACTGCAATTCTCAAAAGGGTCTTTTGAAAAAAACCTCAGCTGGGAAGATTAGTCAAAAAAAAAATTCCGCTTAGGTCATGTGTTGAATTAGAGAAATATAAAACAATATTTCCAAGTATATAGTACTATATAAGTATATAGTACACACAGAGAAAGCTCATTAGCATAGTTGTGACATAAATGTGTTCAAGGAATAAATAATATGACTTGATAATGTTGAACTTCTCAAGTACAGTAACATTTAATCACGTGGATGGTTTTCAGAAACACCATGGCCAACCAGATAGTGGCTAATACTACTACCAATCTTGATTAGCCCTGGAAGACTCCAAACAGAGCTGAAACTCATGCAGCTTATGTGGGTGCTCACACCTAGCCTGTTCATAACCACTGCAGAAAAGAAAAAAAAAAAGCCTTGATTTCCGATTTTCTATGGTCCGCAATTAGAAGCAAAGTAGAGAAAAATTAGGGGAAAGCCACTGCTAAGAGCAGTGAGAAGTGTAACTAACATCCTGTCAGAGACGAAGATTCAAAACCATTGTTGATACTTAATACACCTCATTAGTTCCTGGAGGGGGCACACCTCAGCACAGTTCACCTTCTGGAACTCTTTGATATAGTTCCTCATGTTGTGGTGACCCCTCGCCAAACATAAAATTATTTTCGTTGAACTTCACAACTGTAATTTTGCTACTGTTATAAATCATGATGTAAATATTTTTGGAGACAGAGATTTGCCAAAGGGGTTGTGACCCACACGTTGATAACCACTGCTCTATAACCACTGTTCTCAACTGTCTGAGATTTGTGCAGTATGTTCCACAGTGGCTTTCAAATTATTCCATATTTGTATTAGTATTGGGAGAAATATCTTTGATTTTGATAAATATTTGCATAATGAAAAATAAACAATCCCCATTGAAAATTGGGATAACTAGAGGACTCAAAGGTGATGATCTTAGGACCACTGCAGATGGTGACTACTCCTCTTGACCTGAATTGCATGTGCATGCGCACGATGGCTCTTTGTCAGTGTCCTGAAAGAATGGTTCTGCTATTATACCTGTTTCTTTACCTGTCTCTTTCTCTTTTTCTAGCCGGAGGCCACCCCCATCGCCAACTCGCCCCACTATAATCCGTCCACTAGAATCCTCACTGTTAGACTAAATGGAGTGTCTGGCATGGCAATTAATCACTAACGATTTCTGCAAAAGCAACATATTCTGTAAGCTTTGCGGTCAACCATGAGTTCGCGCATGTGTGGACATCCATAGGCAAGTAGCCAGTTTTACTAATGTATCCATCACCCATCTTCATTGCTCATGGTATGCCAGACCTTTGGGGTTTGACGTGAAGAACAGCTAACCTATAGAAAGACTTAATATGTTGTACTGACCAAGGTAGTTTTGTATAGCAGCCCTACACTTTGATACCATTTATCTACTCAACATATGTCTGAAGAGTTTTCTAAGAGGTCTACAGAGCAGTTATAACAATTCTTAACATACATAAGAATGAGCTTCGAGCCGCACAAGTTTCTCCCCACATTCTGTTTAGGATGGCAGAGATTCTGTTGTCGGATATTAATGCCGCTACCTACTTCTCAATCTCCTATTTGGAATTCTTTCCCTTTATTTCATAAGACTGCTAGGGAGCGAGGTTTTAAAATTAGGGCTGCTGAAGATGGAAGCTTTTCAGGAGCGTGAGGCAGTCAGCAAAGGGGAAGCCTGCAGTGCTTGCTCTAGGAAACTCCTCCCTGAACCAGTGGACTGTGCTTCATGCTTGAAGCTCAAGCAGCAGCGAAGCAATGCCTGGGTTTTTTGGTAAGAACCAAAAATAAGTCAATAAATTTGGCTACCTTCAGAGTTCAAGGAAGAAGCAAACATATCACCTTTCTAAAAGTGTCTAGGGAAACATAATTTATTATCTTATGTATTTGCCTCTTAATAGGCTCTAAAGAAGGAAGGCTGACATTAAAAATATTTAATTTTACAGTTGATTTTTTTGGACATGGGTAACTAACTCCATTTAGTTTTTATGATTATTGTTTTGACTGGAGCAAAGTTAAATGTATGTTAATACATGATTCCTATGGTTTACATATAAATGATTATGCAAGGATCCCTTTAAAACAACTTTAATGTCTCTACCCATTCCAGCCTCTCTTAAATCCTGCAGCGTAATGACACAGTTGCATTGAAAGTGTCATCCCTGGTATGGAAACTCAGGGATACCATTGTTTAAGAGCACAGCTCACATGTTTACAGATGCCCTGCTCCAACTTGCTCCCAAAAATGCCTTTGCATTGCAATATTGATCTGCAGAACAAATTTTCAATGGGCAGGATTTCTAAAACTTACAAGAGCAGTCTAGCCTAGAGGCTAATAGTTTAGCCTTGAGGCTAAGTTTTGAACTACCTACATATGGCCAGATGATTCACATGTAGGAAACAGCTAGAAGCCAACTGGAATTCTGTCAGCTAACTGCTCCCAGACAGCAGAATGAGCATCCACTGAATTGTGCGTCCCCATGACATTATTCCATAGTCACAAAAGTAAATCAGGTTTTACTAACTGCGGTGTCTCCCTTTGAAAGCAGCAAACATGATTTGTATGTGAACTTCACTTTAATTTCCTGTGCAGTTTCTAGCCAAAGCAGGTAGCCCTAAAGTATGACATAAAAACTTTTAACCATTATTTAAAAAAGAAAATAATTCCAAGTTAAATGGCACTGCATTGAACTTATTCTAATGGGCTATATTCCATTTATAATTGGCATACAAAAGGGACATAATATCACCACTCCTCGTTTCTCTCATTTTTCCCATTGGAAAAAAAAATCTCCATGAATGGAACTCATATACAAGATGCACACTGTCTTTGAAAAAAGTAACCCAGCTAAATGGAAAAACATTAAGCAAACCTTTATAATCAAACAAAACTCCCTCCTCTTAGGATTTGCTCTGCTTCTTCCTTTGAGTTCTCTAAAATAAGCAACTAACAAATCACATGCTTCAGGGGTTGGCTGTGTACTTACTGTGGTTTTGCATCTTGCGGTCTTTCAAATTTTCCTTCTGTCAGAGGAAAGTATTGCAGAAAACCACTGGTGTATTCTCAGATCAGCACAAACCGATGTCAAGGAAAACTGGGGATTTGTCTCTCCAAGTTTCTTCCCACTGATCTTAGACGGTCATAAACAATGGCATTTGTCAACTTTGGCTTTCGCTTCTTGATCAACAGATGCCCTGTCCCAAATGTCTCCATTTGTCTGGACAGTTTTGGTCTCTTTGCTACTGTGTTATATCTGGTGGCACCCAGCACCCCCTAGCCCACCCTATCCCAGAATTTCAGCAATGCATTCCAGAATATTTTCCGTTTGAAGGGTTTTCATCCTGCTAAGAGGAGACAGCAGCGTGAGTGGAGCCTGACATTCTAGTGTGTGCAGAGTTTGCGGAGTGGTGTGCCCATCAGGCCTTAAGATGGGAATGTAAGATTGAAGGGCCTTCCAGTTCCCATCCCATTTCTCATCTCCTGATTGATGATCCTGATGTCAGCACAATAGATGTTGCTCTATCTTGTCTAGCATCATCATTGTAATAAACACAGTGTTTTTAGGATTTGAAAAAAATAACTGTACTCGTTTGATAAGTAACATGCTAAATTTGCATGCATGTT
Source organism: Ondatra zibethicus (assembly GCA_004026605.1). Classification (NCBI taxonomy): domain Eukaryota; kingdom Metazoa; phylum Chordata; class Mammalia; order Rodentia; family Cricetidae; genus Ondatra; species Ondatra zibethicus. Next base: position 8,723 of record PVIU01004421.1, on the reverse strand, counting down.
GGCTAACTGGAATAGCCATTTTCTCAATTGTGGATGGAATATGAAACAGTATTGATTTAGAACAGATACATTCTCGAAAATCATCTAACAAAACCTTCTTAACTATTGCTTTTAGATGTATTTATAGCATAGAAGAGCAGTAGGGTCTATTCATTGGCAATTTCGCTGTCCGTGCAGATACATACTCATTCTATCCAAAAGCATAATAAACAATTCCTGTGATATAAGCACTCTGAACTTAGAATTAAGTAGCCACATAGATTAATCTGTGATTTTTAGACTGTAGTCATAACTCTAAAATACAAAATGGGACCTGATACCAGTATATGATGAGTGTCGATGTTTTCTCTGTACTCATTTTCTCTGCATGTCTCCAGCAATACACTACATACATAATAAACATGTATCTGTGTCCTTTTTGAGTAAGTAGGTTCAAAAGCACTTGCTAAAGTGCCATTAAGCATGAATGTGATAACATGTGCATTATATATATATATATGTATATGTATGAGCAAAAATATCAGTGTAAACCTGTGCTCAGTATGTAAGAATATGAATATATTTTTAACTGTGCTAATGTATGATCTATGTTTGGAAGATCTGCCATAACCTGTGATTACAGTAGTTCATTTCTCATAACATACATGAGATACACAAGATTTTATAACTCATACTGTATATATCCTGAGGGGCACAAAGCTTATGATAACCATGATAAGGTAGAGTAATGTCTATAGCCATTAGTATTGAAATCCACAGCACTGCTACCTAAAGGAATTACCCTTTAGAGATACTCTGATAAAAAAAAAAAGGATAAGATTTGGAAGCTTTTCTCTAAACTCTGATATTTGAGGATTGTTGAGCTGACTCTTGAGAAACTAAGTTGATCTGTATACTCATTTGTTCTCTGTAGTAAAAGTTTAAAAAAATACAGTCAGTCAGCAGCATAATGAAAGGAATGTATCTTTCCAAGCAAAACTGTCAAATATGCAGGGAACAGGTTGCTTAATTCCTTGGAGGCATGCTAGCTACTCTTTCAGGTGACCCTTTTGCATTTGGAAAACTGTAGAATGACTTTAAATCAATGGGGATCCCTGTAAGATGGAGAATAAAGCCCAAACAGATCTCCAAACTGTCTCAGTTCACTGAAAGATGATTGTGTATAAGACTCAAGTCATAAGTTTTATGTCATTTTGTCTAGGACTACTAGCTGTGAACTCAGAGTTCCTGTGAATGAAGCCAATTTTAGAGAAACAATGGATAATTCATCAGATCATTTAGGCTTTCCTAAAGAACTCATTTGTCTTTTAAAAAATAGGCTGTCTGTCTAGCAGATATGTTTAAATTTGTGGTGCTCGTATGTGAAACTTTAACGATGTTTTTGCAGTATATATAGTATATGCATTATTAGTTGTGTATATATAAATACATGTAAAAATATTTGTATGTGTGAGAGCAAGAGATGGGAACCTCAGAGAATCTCCTGTTTAAGGTCTGTTAGTGCTGGTATACTGGAGAGACTTCACATTCCACTGGTCAAGGGCTTCACATGTAACTCAGCTCAAGGCATTACTTTCCTTATTGCCTTTACCTTTAAATTCCCCAAACTTTACTCATAATATTTTCAAATTATATAAAAATTACCCCACTGTCTTATATTGACTGCTGCCAATCTGTGGAAATCATTCCTCAGAAACCCTAGCACTCTGACCTTGGGTGTTTGAGTCCATATGCACTGCTTTTGTTTCATAGACTTGTATGTGTTCCTCTTCTCTCCCTGTTTTGAGTCAAATTTCTCTTTTGCTTTTTTAGGAATCATGAGTACATAGTATTCAAATCTTGTCTTCTCTGTCTATTCTTTAATTAACATGAGCCAAAATATTTTCCACTGTTTCTCTCTCTCTCTCTCTCTCTCTCTCTCTCTCTCTCTCTCTCTCTCTCTCTCTCTGCACTTTTGGAATTTCTTAATGCTGGATTAATATGGATTCTGTGAATGGAATTTTTGAAGCAAATTCCTAAAGCCTGTATCATCCTTGAAGGTCATGTACCTATTGTGAAAATGTGAAAATGTGAAACTGTATTTCGAACCTGAAATAAATTATTACCTTTGAAGGAATCCCCAATTCTTCATTCTTGTATTCTTGAGCCTATGCATTTCAGGAACACCTGTGAGTAAATTCCTATTGCCCCTTTGCTCAGATTCATCCAACATTACTAAAGTGGAGAGTGATAGTGTTTTGCATTCCTGTCCTTATGTTCTGAGAAAAGGAGATTTCTAGAGCAATTTAGGTAAATCAAAAGAAGGGGGCCAGGGGAGACACTTCCTACTGATTTGAAATAATAGGTTGTAGGATTCTAACCTCAGACAGCAGCCGGTATGACCTTTGTCAAGAAGCAATGTAACAGTTTGCAGCTGGAAAAGAAGTCTTTGTGGGAAAATCCAGGAAGTAGGAGGAAGGATAGCCTATTTACATGTTAGGTCAACAGAAGCCAAACACTGAGAACCTGGCTAGTACATGTTACCTGCCCACGGGGCACAAAGGAGGAAGTGTACCTGCAATGTGTCCAGTAAGAAGAAAAGATAAGTGTTCAGTAGGTACAGACAATCCTTTTCCTAGTTGTGTTTCCAGATAATAAACACTCTTGGTTACGAGTTCTGATGATAGCGCCCTCACCATGCATGGTTCTAGACTGCGCCACCAAAGTGAAGACAGTAGGGGTTAAGAAGGAGAAATATTGGTTTAATTTGCCAGGCATGAGCAGGATTATATAATTATAGGAAAGAAAGATGGACAATTTCCCACATGTGGAGAAGCCATGCCTTCAATGGGCGGAGCCTACTGGGGGAGATCATGGGTCGGAACCAGGCTAGTCACTTGTGTTTGGTTTTAAGCACATGATTCTAATGTATGCTAATAATATTCAGAATAATTTCTAAAAATCCAAAAGACAGTATTGTTACTCTTTGGCACCTTTCCATATGTATCTTCAAGGCAATTCTGTCATCATTGTAAATCTCAACTTGATTTGTCCTCAAGATTCCCATTTTTCTGCCACAACCTTTCAATTGCACTTTGAGAAATGCATCTAGCATCTGGTTTCATAAGACTCAACCTGACTTCTCCTACATTCTTCTCCCAACTCTTGATACTGTCACACAATGGGTTTTTATTGGTGCTGTAGTGACATAGTAATTAGAATATATGCAAGAGATATTGACTAAAATTACTGACTTAATTCAAAGCCTCCCAAAGCGCCTCTCATGAGCTTGTAATAAAGCTCATACACAGACACTAAGAGTCATTTTATGGGTATACTTTAGCAGCTACAATGTAAATGGCTTTTACTGAAAGAAAATAAATAAAATTACACTGTGACTCTTCGAGTGATAGTGTCCACAAGCTTCTCAGACTTCCTTGATCAGAAAAGCTTCATTCATGCACGGTCTCACAGAACTAGTGTTCTATCTAAGTCACCTGCTTTAGGAAACAGCACTTTGGGGACACTAGGCACGAGGCAAAGCCATTGGACGTGGTGATTACTTTACAGTAACTGACACCAACAAAAAGTTGTGTGATGAGTTCAAGTGTCAGAGCAAGGCAAAGTCCCAGCTCAGGACCGACACCCAGAAGCACTGGTAGCTTTGTGCCAACAGTGGCTGAGATCCTTGGAGGCAGATCCTGTAAGACCAGGAGCATGAAGATAGAAGAGGTGTGCACGGGCACCGATTCTTACCAAACCTTGGGTGGAAACTTGTCATTTCCTACCTTACTTTCTTTCCTCCCCTTTCCAGGAAAAAAAAAAACAAAAGAACTGCATTGAATAATTTCATTTTACTTGTGAGGTTATGGTGAACGAAGAAGCCAGGTCTATTTAAAGTTAAACTTCGCCAGAGAAGATTTGAGGACACCCCTATTTCTGTTGTTTTTCTTTCCTCACTTCCCATGCTTCCGGCTCACCCATCTGTGGGATGCCAAGCTGCCTAAAAGATGGGCAAAGCAAGCAAGCAGAGTTTGTTTGGTGAGATTCCACAGACAAGAGAAAGCACAGAAAGAAAACTGCCCAAGAGTTCATCCCAGGGCAAGGGCACCACCAACCTAAATTGTAGCAATGGGGTAGAGTTAAGAGGGTGTCATCCATTCTTACCAGTAATTTTTAATGACGTTTTCATCTCTTTTTCTTTGCGTTTGGAAAAATGTATCTGTGAAGTTATTTTTCTGAACATTTAAGAAAATATAGACTGAATATATAATCTTGACTACATTATATGGGTCTGTGAATATATTTATTGAGCTCTGAAATTTGTTAATTCAGTACTCCAGGACTTTTGTAGTCTTTCCATGTAAAGTCCACACATGTTCAGCACTTGCCTTCAAACACTCTATAAATATAGAATTCTGAAAAGGGAATAGCAAAACAAAAACAAAAACCTGTCATGATCCATGGTCAAACTAACAGATCCAATGATGATGTTATTATCAATGGTGCTTTCCTGGCAGCAACAGGAACGTTCAATACAGAGTAAGTGAAGATGAAAAGAAAGAAGCTGTCTGAAGGAATGTCACCATGATGTCTAAAGCAAATTTTCCTGCTGCCAGTGAAATCTGTTTTAGGGCATAATATGTCTGATCCTGTTTCTGGATTGGAACACCAAACTAGCTCCCATGGGAAGGTGTTCTTGGCATATGCTCGCAGAATGTCTCTTCAGCACTGTGGACTTGCTGTTAGGTTTAATGGCTCACCTCCCCACCATGCTGAGGTAATTAAAGTGTTCTAAAGTCCCTTCAGAACTCAAAAATAGTTTGTTTGCTAGGCAGGTGATAAATCTCATTCAGCCTGACAGAAATGTAATTACACTTTCTTCATGAAAACACCAGGGATACCATTACCGAGATCTCTCAAAGCCCAAGGCTTGCAGACCCCCCACAGTTGGAAGGTCAGGGACTAAGAACAAGTTTTTCATCATTTAAATAGATGGGAAGCCTCCTTAGTGTGGCCAGATTAAATTGGACTGGAGAAAAACTGGTCTAGGACTTTGGGAAAGGTAACCACTCCATAAGAAAACGTCCCCTCAGTTTGGTCCCATTAACATCTCACAGAAGATTTCAAAAAAGAGGAAAAGGAAGCATTTGGGGTTTTGCTTTTTATAGACCCAACTATCGTCTTAGCAAGAAGGAACTATGTTGCTGGATATCTGGCCAGATAGTTCAAGGTGAAGTCCCACAGAGGGATGGTTTTGAGATGGTTTCACAGGGCCACGAGAGTCAGTTCACAGTGACTTGGTTAGAAAGAGGGAATTGAAATGCAGACTTCTGCAGGAACCCAGTGGCGGTTCTTCTTTGATTTGTCCTTTGTCTGCTACAAAGCTGTCCCTTGCAACATGGAGGTTTCTGTATCTCCTGGAGCTAGAAATCACCTCAAATTCCAGTGGCTGATGTCAAGCAGCAGCACAACTCTGGACCCCAACTCCACAACTCATGAGAAGTGAGGCAGGCTAGGAATCTGGAGATGTACCCAGAAAACCAGAGTCAGTATACCCTGGACTTGCTTCCCAATAAATCAGGATTTTCACTGCTCCTTGCTCTAAGTCAGAGGGACTTTGTACAAATCCTGGGGCCACCAAGAACCAGTCTGGGCCTACTATGTTTCCTAGACTTGATCCTAGGCTTCCATACGGCACAACCATTCACCTCTGATTCTTAGTTACAAATTCCTAACTGTAAATTAGCTCCTGAGCTGTGCTGGGATGGTGTTGCTCATTGGATCTTGAGACCTATTAATTTCTTCACTTTGAAAATTATTTCACTAGTCAGGTGCCAGCGGAAGGCCTAAGGGAGTGAACTGGAATTTCAGTCAACAGAACCCTATAGCAATTCTTGTCCACCAGGGAAGATTCATATCGTTCATTTACGTCTTCAGAAATAATTTGGGGGAGTCATAAAATTAGGGTTAGAAATCAAGTATGCAATCTAAAAGGTATCTTTAATACTGATCCTAATTCACCTAAGTTTGATTGCAAGAATTTATAATTCCACAGTCTAACAGGGTAACATTTTTGAATGGGTACAAATGCCTTAGCATGCTGCTAGCGCCTTGGGAGAGTCCAGATCGCTACTAGCTCTGCCGTGCGGTGTGCTCTCATTTCTCCTGCATGACTGCCTGGTCTTATGCTTTATTTGGGTTTTTGTTTGTTTGTTTGTTCATTCATTCGTTCGCTTGAATTAGACTTTTGTGGAATATTTTTGCATGCCATTATTTGGATTTATTTTATAATTTAAACATTGTCTTCTCCCTCTACATGCTTTTCTTTTTTTATTATTTTGTTTTGTTTTTACTAGGCGACCCCCTCCTGCAGTTCCAGGCCGACCATCCTAAGCCCACCCCCCCACCCCATCATTCAGTCACTCATCTCCTTTTGTTTCCAACAACGTGTCTACCCATGGTGTTTAAGGTCTTTTGTTTGTACTATGTCACATGTATATAAAACTTTTATTTTTGATCTGTGTCTTTAATTAAAAAATAAAGTTTATTCTCTATAAAAAAATTACATGTGTTCATTTCTTTTCCTGTAGAAAAATGACCCAAATTAAAATAATTCATATAAGTTAATGCCAAGTAAGGTGAAAATGCATTTATCTAGTTTTTTTTTAAGAAGGGGAAATAGATTTTGTGGCAGACTTGGGGCAGGTGGGGATGGGAACAGGAGGGATCAGGTGGGGTGGGAGGGATGTCAGGAAAGAGTACTTGGAGAAATGACTGGAACTGGGGGGCATCTGAGGGGCGATACAGAGACCCAGTGCAGTGAAAACTCCCTGGAATCTACAGGAGTGGACCTAGTGAAGTCTCCTAGCAATGGGGGATACAGAGCCCAAACTGGCCATCTTTTCTACCCAGGCAAGGCTCCTAGCAGTGGAACTAGGACATCAGCCCAGCCACAAAGCCTCACACTACAATCTGTCCTGCCTATAAGATATGCTAGGGCAATGGTGGCACAGAACTTGCAGGAGTGTCCAATCCATGACTGGTACAACTTGTGGCCCAAGCCATGAGCGGGAGCCCACATCTGACACTGCCTAGAGGGCCAGGAACCAGAGCCAGGTCAGCCCAGAGACCCAGGACAGAGCCAAACATGACAAAATGTCAGTGAATGATTCCTAAAGATAGTCTGCTATACTCATAGATTGGTGCCTAACCCAGTTGTCATCAGAGAGGCTTCACCCAGCAGCTGATGGAAGCAGATGCGGAGACCCACAGCCAAACATTAGGCAGAACATGGGGAACCCTACAGAAGACAAGGAGGAAGGATTATAAGAGCCAGAGGGTTTGAGGAGAGGACACTATCAGATTATAGCCTATGGAATCAACTAAGCAGGACTCATAGGGACTCACAGAGACTGAAACCACAATCATGGAACCTGGATGAGTCTAAGCTACATCCTCCACATATACCTTATGGTTGTGTAGCTTAGTGTTCTTGAGGTGCTCCTAATGATTGTGGTAGGGGTGTCCTGACTCTTTTGCCTCCTACTGGGTTGTCTCATTCAGGGTTTGTGCCCAGTTTTATGGTGGTTATCTTTTTGGTTTTTTTTTTTGTTTTTTAAAAGAAAAATGGAAGAGGAGTTGACCTAGGGGAGAAGGGAAATAAGGGAAGAGACTAGGGGGAGGGGAGGGAGGAGAAACTGAGAAAATAAAAGTAAAAAGGAAATAAGAGTATTTTTGAGATGGTTTCATGTAGCCAAGACTGGTCTTGAACACCTGATCCTGTCTCCACTCACCTAATGCTTAGGTTAGCAGCATGTACCACCACACACAGCTCCTGAAAATGTATACTTTGATATGGTAAAGAGCTGAATGGGAAAGGTTTACATTATTAGACCACTGTGATTTAAGGTGTTATCTGGCAGAGAATGATAGTTTATTGAACAATAAGTTAATGAATAGAAATTCCTTTCAATGCAATACCAAAAAAAGTAAAAAGAATGAACATCTAGGACCTAGAAAAGACACAGAATTTTCAATCCTTTGCTATGCCTCCGGAAATCATATCAATAGTTATTACTGCACCAAAATGTTTTACTATTATTTTCCTATAGCTATTATAGAAGAATAAAAAACATGTAATATTACATGTTGTGGAATGTTATTTTAAGATGTGTTACATTCATTTATACTGTGAAATATTGGTTTAATGAGGCAAAATGTGTTGCATTCTTTTATGTTGCATTTGTTTAACTCTGTGAAGCTGTGTTACTTTGCCTGCCTAACACACCTGATTGGACTAATAAAGAACTGAATGGTCAATAGCAAGGCAGAGAGGGATAGGCAGGGCTGTGAGGCAGAGAAAATAAATAGAAGAAGAAAAAGAGAAGAGAGGGGAGTGAGACAAGGAGAGGAGGATGCTGGGGGCCAGTAACCCAGCCACACAGCCAGATACAGAATAAGAAGGAAAGAAAAGATATACAGAAATAGAGAAAGGTAGAAAGCCCAGAGGCAAAAGGTAGGTGGGATAATTTCAGTTAAGAAAAGATAGAGACAGAGACCCACATTCACATCAGAGCAATGGATTGAGCCCCCAAGGTGCAGGTGAAGAGCAGAAGGTGGGAGAAGATGAGTTAGGAAGTTAGGACCGTGAGGGGCTGGTCCACCTACTGAGACAGTGTGCCTGAACTAATGGGAGTGCACCAATCCAGCTGGACTGGGACTGAATGAGCATATGATCAAAC